>JAULCE010272294.1:0-10853 GCA_032359355.1 Macoma nasuta | reverse complement strand
CATAGTATTTTCTTTATCAACAGATTGTAAGATGGCAGAGGCGCTGGCCAGTAGCGTACTGAGCATTGATCTTGGCTCTGACTTAAGCAATTGTCGACCAGTCGTTGCTGCAATAGATTTCGGAACATCAAGTTCAGGATATGCGTTTGCTTTTCAAGACGAAGGATCTGACCTGATCAAGTCATCATCGGTGTTCCTGAAAAGATGGCAACTGGGTTCTGCGTCGTCTTTTACGGACAAAGCTCCTACAACTGTTCTGCTAAAGCCGGACAAAAGTTTTGACAGCTTTGGATACAATGCGGAGGACAAATATGCCCAACTTTGTGAAACAAAGAAGGAAAATGGCTGGTGGTACTTCCAGAAGTTCAAGATGATGCTCTACCAGACCAAGGTAATAATGACGGCCGCGATGGTGCAAACTAATAAATGTAGTTATTTTAAAATTTAATTTCAGATAAGCGATCTGCATATTATCAAAAGTACAGCGAGTTTAAGATTTGGTTTACAAAATAAATTAATCTGGAATTTGCATCAATGTTTTAATGTCGGTGTATTTTGCCGTTTTTGCCACTTGTACAATACATTCTTACGAATATTTAGCATAATCATTTAGGCGAGTCAGTGGGTTTTAAACTGCTACAGTATTGTTTATATATATTCAGGCATAAACTTCATTTTTATTCATAGTTTTTCGCCAATATTTGTACTAGTATGGTTGTAATGTCGGTGTGGAAGTAGCATTTTGCTGTTTAGCGACTTGTACATTACATTCTTACGACTATTTAGCTTAATCATTCATTTGCTACCACAGGGTAAGTTAGTTTTTAGATGTGAATCTTGTAAGGTGTATTTGACATGTGTTCCCAATCATTCTCTTAACAGTGTCAGACCTCATAAGATTCTGTTTTTTTAAACTGTAGCGACTGACATACATCTTCGCAAATAGCATGACATCAAAGGTGCTAGCATGAATTTTTTTAAGGGTTTGTCGAACTCGTTATTAAATTGCCCTGGTCTTAAACAATGGAATGGAAAATTTCTTTTGTCGCTGTGGTATATCAGAAACACTGAGTATATATAAATTAACTAGGCTAATTCAAAGTACAATACACGAAGCTTTAGTTCTAATCATGTCTTATAGTATAGGTCGAGTCAAAACAATGTGTTTTCGAGAGTTGTTTGCTATCGCATCGACATCGGCAGCTTTTCAATAAAAGTCCAGGTACTCACATTTGTGTCACTGTCGCTGTGCAAAATATTTAACTTTAAGCTTATCTTTTTTTGCAATTTTACTCTTGAGACATTATATAATCAGATTCTACACAGTAGCTGACACATGTGTAACCAAATGTTTGAACATTTCATTCTTGCTTCTCGAAGTTCCTCCGAAAAAATAGAGCAATTAAAATTTTCTATATAAGATTTCCTGCAATTGAAAAAAAAACGATTTGTTTGAAGGATGTATGAAATAGCTCCAAACGAACGCTCGAACATGGGCGTTGACACGGATCTATCTTTAGATGTCCTGTCTCTGCATCATCCGCTGTCCGCATCCGTGCTTCTTTTCCAATATCACCATCCGCGAAAAGTGAACAAGTTGAACACTGTTGGTACTGTCTGTGTCAGCAATCTATGTCCGTTTAAAATTGCAAAGTGACCGAGTTTTTCGGACGCAAATGCTTTTAAACAGCGGAAAATACTTCATAATTCCAGCCATTGTTTAGCACGCATTGGTTCACGAGATGTTCTTTTTATCAGATGTTCTTCGATCAATGACAGCCCATGACCGCAATTGATCTTACTCAGTCCTTAGTAGCATATCCCCTTCATTCGGACCTAATTTTTCATCAAATACCGGTAAAAGAACATCCTAAAAATGCTTTTAAATAATTTGGAATACAAAAATATTGAGTTTTCAACGCCGTGCGATTAGCTTCAAATTTGGTGATATTTTTGCCAATATGTCAAACAGCATTGATCCGGATCAGACGCCGAGTTATTCGGCGTCTGATCCGGATCCAAGCTGTTTTGAAGTATACCCCAGGTCGCGATTAGCAGGCTAATTAATGGTTAATTGTCCCTTTTCCTATCTAGTGCCGGCTTTAGTTATACCTAAACGTACGTTTCCAGCAACATTCGAAATCATGTATTTAAGAAGTCGCTGATTATACAATGTAGTTTATATTTATGTTCTGTCATATCAAGCGTTAATACATGTAGCGTTTAGTTTTAAATATCGACCGCATGTGTTGTTTTGAGTCTAAAGATGATAGGTTCAACGCGGACATGGATTTCGAATCCTCATGGGAAGGCGTAGACATCAAAAGTATTATGTTGCTTGTTTTTGCGGTCACTTGCATGGAACGCGGATGTAGATCTGTTTGATTGTTTCAGATGGGTTTTACGTCGCGTTAAAGTTTTCCAGTCATTTCGCGACGACCGGCTATTTACTAGCGAGGACCCCCCAGAAACCCGTCACAGACTGAAAACTGGGTAGAACCATTGACATACCGCAAGCTAGTCTAAACTTATTTGCACATAAAGATTTTCGCCCAGGGCGAGGACAGAACCCAAAGCGATGAGGGGTAAAGGGATAGTCGCATGACTGCAAGTCAGATCATATAACCATCGGCCAAGGAGGTCCCTAGCAGATGTAGAGAGCGAAGACATTGCATACCTTATATATCGGCCTTTATGCAATTATGGTGGCATGCCAATACCACTTTGTTTACAGGCTCGACAACATGGCCTTTATATTGCAGAACCTCTGCAGAGATATGGTTATAAAAGATACCGAGGGAAAATCGATGCCTGCAATCGAAGTGTTTTCCATAATTATCACACACCTTAAGGAGAATATCCTGTACGATTTGCGAATACAAAACAGAGTTATTACGGACAATGATGTTTTATATGTGCTCACAGTTCCTGCAATCTGGTCGGACGCTTCAAAACAGTTTATGAGAGAGGCTGCCACTACTTCAATGGTAAATACTGACGAGACGAGATTAAAAAGGTTAATTGACATAACAATTAGTGTTTACCCTGATAACCTTCACAGTATTCCCGCTCATCACACTACAATATAGAGTCATTCTTAAACTATTCTATTGAAGCGACGTTATGTCAAAACTTAACCAAAACAAATCAATATCAAAATTGGATACTCAAATACTAACCAGAACATAATGAACAAAAAGTGAAAGATGCTTCAAACAGTACAATCAGTTACGGCTTAACGTATACTATCTTCTTAATATTGACAATTGCATTCTACATTGTAGGTGGGAATAAAAGATGACCAACTTAAACTTGTACTGGAATCAGAGGCTGCATCAGTGTATTGTCGACAAACTCTGTCAGATGTTACTCGGAGCCCTGGTTGCAGTTTAAAGCTGACGTCACTTCCGGTCGGTAAAAAGTACATAATTGCAGATTTAGGAGGTAAGATTACATAATATACAATTCGGCACATATATTCAACTTTATATCATTTATATTAAGATCTAAGAAGAGGAGTAAGAGCATAAGGTGTATTCTCAGCTGTGCCTGTGCTATGAGACCACGTGACCTGTATCATTCAGCCCAGATACCAAGTGACCGGAAACGACTAGAGACCACGTGACCGGAAACGGTCAGGGAACCAGAAAAGAGCAAACGCGAACGCGATTGGACAATAAGAATTTTATTACCAATTAATGCCATTTTGATGAGTATGGTATATGCTAGTTGTTTCATATGATTTTGTATGTTTAATAAGCATTCAAAGGGTATATCAGCTGGTTAATGTATGCAATTGATCATTTTTTGTATTCTACTTTCGATGATGGATTCTAGAAAGGTTTCTACCTGGTCACCAATCATGACCTGCCAATGTTTGTGTTCTACAAACGGAAATGCCGTCAAAACCCCCTTCTACACAGTCAACATCTTCGTCACGCTTCTTTTCTCTTTCTTCTAGTTCTGACTAGTTAGCGTCTGATAAACAAAGTTACTGTATCTGAATTGGTCTACACTGTTTAACTCTTGTATAATGTAAGGAGTTTTCTTCAGGCTGATGTTACCTCAAAAAGGATTTCGACTTTGCAGCGCATCCGCTCACGTCTCTTTCATTAACTAGAATAAACAGTGTAGACTTTGATCAGTGGGCTCATTAAGTTGAACGCCGTTTGAATGTATGACAGTGTCACGAGAACGCAGTGGCTGGTTTAAAAACCAGACGCGATTTGTTTAAAGGATGGTTGTCTACCGATAAACGTGAGTACTGACGCAGCCTCTAGCCCAACAAACCAAAGGCGCGAGATTTAGAATAAAAGGCGTGTGTATGCTTGTCCAGGCATTGGCATCCGATCGCCTTCGCGCGTGCTCTTTTTCCGCCAAGTAGACCGTTTTCGGTCACTTTGTCTCTGACCGTTTCTCGGCACTTGGCCTCTTGGCTGAGCGACAAAGGTCACGTAGTCTCATAGCATAGGCATTGTTCGGAAAGCACCTGACACTTTTTCTCTACTACTTATCTTACAATCTTTCAAGTAGAGCTATAATAATCAGTAGGGGTTGCGATTTCACCACGATGTCTATCGAGGTCGACATTACGCATGCTTACATGTATGTCCTTCATCTCAACGGAATGACAAACTCAAGAACAATGCATATCTGGCCGAATTTGGAAAGCATTCTTTAATAACATTTATAGGTAATTATTGAGCCAACAACTAGATCAATTTCTATATGCCTCGGGTGTTGGGAAAACATTTGTGTTTAAAGTAATAGCATCTGCAATACGATGTGCTATTTGCACCGTATACGCTTTTTTACGCAATGAACGCATTGAGTTGAATTTGTTGAATAGCTAGGTTATATGATTTTGTTCGTAAATAACATACCTGTCGTTTTAGTCAAATGGTACCTGTGATTTGTTGTCGGCAAATTATAATTGGAAGTTCTTTATTCCGCAAACTGCACACTTTTACAACAGGTGAAACATAGACTTATATTATTACTATATTTGAAATAAAAGAATATGCCCCCTACACTACAGCTCAAATCGGAATAGGTGTACTTGTTATTAACTTAAACATACAAGAATGGTAACTGAGACATTCAAATGAAACTCGTAACTTCGAATTCATGAACTTGTTTCCACAAAGCAGTTATCCAAAAGCCAACATTATGGGTACCATATGTGTCCTTCCATACCGAAGGATCTTTTCCAAGACGACACTTAGTACCACTAATGTGTTTTAGGAAACAAACGTCGGTATTTAACTACGTAATTTGTTGTTTTGAAAAAATAGCACTGACATAAATTTTGAAGAATTCATTAGTGCTTTTCACAATCCACAATTTTTGTTTGTATGTTGATTTGCGTCAGTTTCTGCCAACTTTTTGATTAATTGGGCGTCCCAGAGAGAGGGAAGCGGATACAGAGGAACCCGGGCAACGCCCTAATCTTTTTCGAAGGAGTCCTCTGGTTCTTTAACATGCCCAGTGTTTAGCTCTGATAAGATGGGACCTCGGTTTCAAGTCTCATCCGAAAGACGGGTCCCAACAATTTTGGAAATTGGCACTTACGATACTATACTAATATATTGATGCATGTACAACGAAATATTTCTAAATATTAAAGAAATTTCAACGATAGTCGATTGACAACTTGTATCGAACTCGACGTTTTATCCGGGCAAAAGAATGTTTTTATTCATAACAGAGTAAAGATCGGACTATCGGTTAAATTCGATTTAATCCAGATGATGGACTTAATCAACTGGATCAGACTGACTGTGTGTTAATCATGATAAATATTATTTTTCATCCACAGGTGGAACACTTGATCTAGCAACCCATGAGATCATAGATGGAGATAAATTACATGAAATACATGTGGCAAGGGGAGATGACCTCGGAGGCCAATTGTTCAACTCCAGATTCCTCGAATTCCTAGCAGAATTGTTCGGTCAGGATACTTTTACGGCATGGAGCAAAACCGAGAGTGCTGATTATCTTGCGCTGTTACGGTTAATCGAAGGTTTCAAGTGGGAAATCACAAAAACCTGTAAAGATGTGTTATTCAAAGTTGACATCTCTTTGCTCGACTTGCTAGACGAATCACCTATTAAAACGTTAGAAAATGCAGTGAGTGAATCTCCATTAAAAGAGTATATTAAAGTTGTTAAAAATGGCAAGCTGGCTCTTAAAAATGGCTTTTTACGGGGTTTCTTTGATTCCATCATTCATGGAATTATCGAGCATATTTCTCGTATAAGACAGGATGTACCACAAGTTGACACCGTTTTTCTTGTTGGTGGTTTGGCGAATGCTGCGTATCTACGCCAAATAATTCAGGAGAGGTTTCCTCAATATAGGTTTTTAGTCCCGGAGGACCCTGTAGTAGCAACATTAAAGGGGGCGGTGTTACTAGGCAGCAGGCCACAGACCATAGAAGGAAGAATAGCACGATACAGCTATGGCATTGATATAAATGGTCGCTTCAAAGAAGGTATACATAAAAAGGAATATATGTATAGCGAGAATGGAATACAGAGATGTAGACATTTGTTTAAGAAACTTATAGAAAAGGGACAGGTCCTGAAGTTCAATGACAAATTTACTATACAAGCATATGCATCAACAAATTTCAAGAATCATAAGCATTGTGCCATCAGACTTGTTCAATCTTTATCGAAGGACCCTATGTACTGTACTGATGAAGGATGCAAAGAATTAGCAAAAATTAGACTGTTAACACCAGAGAAAGAGTGGCTCACCAATGTCGAATGTACAGTACAATTTGTCGTAGGCGAAGCCGAATTCAAGTTTTTGGTGCAATATCTCGGTCGTGAGTACGTAATAAAGGTTGATTTTCTTCTGACATAAGTAGAACACAACACAAACACATGTGTCGCTATACCTGTTAAATCCAAACTCACGCAAACTTATTTTAACGTTTGATTTTGACATAAATAATATTTGCCATTTCATCACAATTTGTATTGCCGTCGTAAACATTTTTATTTCACCGGCAGACACACCTCCAATGAAGTGGCGACACAAGTGAGCGCTTAATATTCAGTTTGCATAAGTTTGCACAACTGTAGAACAATGGACACGGGTCATGCCTCCGAAATTTGAGAGATTTAAGTGGGTAATCACGAAAACCTCCGAAGATGTGTTGCTCAAAATTGATCTCTCTTTGCTCGACTTGCTACAACGATTACCTTATATAACGCTAGAAGATGCAGTCAGTACGCATTCATTAGCAGGCTGTTACTGAACACTGGCTTTTTGCGGGGCTTATGAAATCGAAATTTGATAGAAAAATCTCAGTTTGAAAGTGTCTTAAAGTTGTATCAAAGCCATTACATTAACAATTATGGGATACGTAACAAGGTTGGAAATTATTTTTTTCTTTGATACACAGATACAGGCGTCAGACTAATATATCAGATCAAAAACATTTGTGTCTTTGTACTAAATTGGGCTTTATCGGTGATCATTGATATGTGGTCTATTTATCATCCGCATGTATCATTACCTGATATTATACTGTTATATTCCTTAGGAGTTTCTTTGACATATTATCATATCATATCACCACTCATAATTTTATCAACACTACAGTGTTTTACCATTTTGAAAATAGCTGTTCCTAACAACTGGCAACACGGATAGGCGTACTGGAAAACAGTAGTGTGTACTTATCAATGACAAAATACCGGGCAAAACACGAGCCATGCCTGTCATATCAAATTGTCTATTTGTTTTTAAGACAAACCCAATTTCAGTTTGCTGCTAAATATTCGCAAACTGTGAACTTTAACATAAACCGGTTTTGTTAACTAATACGCCAACACAAACAATTTGAGATTTCCTCGTCATTATCTTTCTTATTTCGAGTTTTCTCACAAACTTTGTGTACAGAGAATCTATCATTCGTGTAAATTGATCATAAGTTATTTAAAATATAATTTGCTAAAATCATATGACATGAGCAACGATTTAATACATCTTAATCTTACACATCTCGTAATCAGAAAACAGCCTGGTCTCAAATAAATGTTTTCGATAGGAGAAACATTCGGTGTATATAGAATTCCCTTGTGATATCGGGAACTCTATTCCAAAGGAAAAAATCCCTTCAAATATATCTCCCGATGAAACACAATACAGTTATACCATCCACAACTGTCTAAGTAGACCTAATGCAAGTTGGTACATGGGTAAATATGTTGATATATGCAGATGTTGGTCTTACAATGGGCACAGGAAAATGTCATTACAATAAGTTCTATTCCGTTCTCACAGTGGGAGAAAAACAGAATGCATCATCGGTCTTCTGCTAAGACAGGGCTATCCTAACCCGAGGTTATTTCGTTCCTGTCGTCGGGAACGAGACTTGTCGAGTTTCCGTCAAGGAACGGATCAACCGAGAACTAGGATGGTGACGGCTTTGCAGCTAACCGATGGTGATTCTTTGTCTCGCTAATCATCTTGAAAACTAAAAACAAATTGAAATTTATGGATATTCTTTGGAATTTCTATGCATTGCAAAGTAGGGGCAAAGCACATCGAGGACAAAGCACAACTAACTGCTGTTGTTGTTGTTCGATGTTTATACGTGTAGCGGTGGATACTATTAGGCCCGAATGCATAATTCATTAGTTGCCATCGGGAATATGTTGGTATCTGTAGTTCTCTACGTCTGCGGTGTAGTGTTGCGTATTTGGATGTCCTGTTTGGCATTCTCGGTTCCTTTTTAGGGTCACTTAGCCGATGATGGTACTGCTTGGCCACCAAATCACCGGGCTAAAATGCTACCGGGCCCAATGGCAGGCGCTTGAATTTCTGTCAGCTAGCACAACGGCAACAAAGACAGGCGCTCTGTATCATGTCAGCTTAGCCAGTAACTCAGTGGCACACCAGCTGCCTTCCTCACCACGTGCACGTCTCGGCAGGTCTCGGCTTATTTTAAATCAATAACCACTAGGCGATGGTCGGGATAACTACTAGCTCCACCTACAGCGCCTTACTCCAATGTCCTCGACTAGAACACCGAGTTCTGCGCGCGACCGAATGAATAGGGGCGGTGTTAGCAGTCTTTCCATATCGTTCAGACTAATCCGAGCCTTCTCTGTCCCTAAACCAGCCTTTTTTACAGTTTTGATATTTAATATTGCTGGTTAGGGTCAGAGGAACTCCTATAGTAAAACCCCGGGGATTGTCTCTCCCTCGTGGGAGAGTAACTATAAATTATTATATCTATGTAAAACATCATTTTATTAACATTTCAAGAATTAAATCTATTATCAATATACATCTAAACCGAAACATTTGTTTTGTAAAACATTATAACATTGTAACGGTCAATCCTTTTCAGAGTAAGTTAAAAAATCAAATTCCTTCATGTACACATGTATTTAGATCAAACAAACCTGCCCTCACGTGACCACAACGTATTAAAGGTTTACAAACAATATTTTCGGATGTGATAGGTTAATATATATAATTATAATATATCTATAAGCTGAAAATGTTAATCCAATTATTTTTTACATAAATATATTGATTTGAGTTCCTCTCTCGCGAAGGAGATGGAATCTCCGGTTTTTTAATATAGGATTTCCTCTGACCCTAACCAGCAACATGAAATAACAGTTCAAGTTCAAAGTTTTATTCGTATAGGTAGGCCACCGGCCCATAATACATACATACATCGTATACGAATACACCAGAGTGTCATTCAAGTTGAACATAGATCCACGCTGTATATAACAATGGCTAATATATGTTTCTCAGAAGGAAACTATAATTTTATATAGAGAGATTCTGAAATAAATATTTGAAATAAGCGTATCAAGACGCGTCGATGTGTTTAACTTAAACTTAATGTGATAAGGCGATACAAACTATAATCACAAAACCTGTAATTGTTATTCATTTGTTTGAATTTCGAGGGCCTTATGGAGATATTTTGCAAGCATAGTTATTAATACTGAATCCTCTCAATCACTCACAATGAAAGTATATGATGCAACAAGAAATTCATACACAATGACAGTACATGATGCTATTATAGATTTATACACAATGAAAGTATATGATGCCATCACACATCCATACACAATGAAAGTAAGTGATGCTATCATGGATCCACACACAATAAAAGTACATGATGCCATCATATATTCATAAACAATGAAAGTATATGATGTTATTGTAGATTCATACATAATGAAAGTTTATGATGCAAAAAATGAATGTATATGATGCAACAATAGGTTCATTCACAATGAAAGTATACGATGCTATTAGTGACGCATACACAATGAATGTATATGTTGCTATTACAGATTCATACACAATGAAAGCATATGATGCATCAAAAGGTTCTTTCACAATAAAATGGTATGATGCTGCTATATATTCATACACAATGAAGGTAAATGATGCAACAATAGGTTCATTTACAATGAAAGTATACGATGTCATTACAGATGCATACACAATGAAAGTATACGATGCTATTTTAGACGCATCACAATGAATGTATATGTTGCTATTATAGATTCATACACAATGAAAGCATATGATGCAACAAAAGATTCATACTCTATGAAAGTATATGTTATAACAATACATGCATACACAATAAAAGTATATGATGCACCAATTGCAAATATATATAGAGATATTCTGAGAAAGATATTTGACATAGAAAGGAACATAAAAGCGTAGCATAGACGCGTCACTGTATTTTACTTTAACTTAATGTGATAAGGAAATACAAACAAACTATCATCACAAAACCTGTAATTCATTTGCTCGAATTTCGAAGGCCTTATGGAGATACTTTGCAA
>JAULCE010272183.1:0-10854 GCA_032359355.1 Macoma nasuta | reverse complement strand
GATCCAAATGAGACGCCGAGTTACTCGGCGTCTCATTCGGATCCAAGCAGTTTGCATATGCTACTGCACTCGGGGTAAGGCAGTGAAGGGGTTAATTTCATGCGCCTACCGTAAATAACAAGTTGATACCATTCATGGGTCAGGTTGTCAATAATCCGGAGCTTTTGACACCTATTATCAAGGGGATACTTTAATTGGACACCGTGTACTGTCAATCAATGTGACCGTAATTGAAATTTTAAATCGCCATGAAAAGTGTTTACTATTGTTCGATAAACATTACATTAACACGCATTACAGGATAATTTATGCCTTCAGCAAAGACTGCTGTTTAGAAAAAATTTAAACACCTAGCAGATGAAAGAGCGATAGTTTGATGTGTGCTAGTTTGATGATTAACTTAAGGGGAGTGGCAATTAAATACTAAATCCGGTTTGATTTTGCCTCGATTAACTTATCCGTCATGATTTTTAGGTTAAGCCGGGCACTTAACAGCCTCGACTTTTATACGATTCCGAATTCCATGTCAAACAGTTTGGAGCCGGATCAAACGCCGAATAACTCGGCGTCTTATCTGGCTCCAAGCTGTTTGTTAAATAGTCAGTGCTCACTGTCTAACGCGTCAGATAGTAAATAATAGATTTACCACCACTCTTCCGTCATAGGTTCGTTATTATTTACCAACTTACGCGTCAATCAATGAGCACCGATAAACTTTACAACCTGAGTGACTCGGCGTCTGATCTGGCTCCGAACTGTTTGTAAAGATAATCAGTGCTCAGTGTCTAACGCGTTAGACAGTAAGGCATAGCTTATCCAACACTGTATCGTGATGGAAACGCTATTCTCTACCAACTTACGCGTTGATCACTGAGCACAAAGATTTTATTCGGCATCTGATCCGGCTCCAAACTGTTTGACACTCAAAGCAATACAGTTTTTAAAAAAGAGTATTATCAGCAGTGTATATGGGGTGTTAAAATTACTACTTAGGTAGCAGCAGACACACCCCCTTCTGACCTAAAAGAGATCATGACCTTATTTATCATGAGGTAATGTACTAGGTTGTCCAAGTTTTAATGGAATTCGTAGCATCAAAGAATTTAAAGGACAACCATTACCCGGACGGTCTGTTTATCGAATTGGTAATATCAAAGAGAAAATGATTAAAAAATACACCCATCACCCTGACAGCCAGTTAATCGAATTTGCAACATCAAAGAGAAAATAATAAAAAGGCCATCCATTCACTTTATGATGGTCTATTGAACAAAGAAATTTCTTCACGGTTTAAATGTATCTTCAGTTTTGCCATGTCTCCGATAAGTAAATGACGAGAATTGGTTACTGTTAATTACTGTTCCGAGCATTCTGGTAAGTCTTTCTGAATGCGTAGCATTTAAAAAGTATCGTCAACACATACGACTGGTGAAAGCTTCAAAGTGCCCAACATGACTCAAACGCAGCCGTCCTTTGGAGGACTTTACTAATGTTCAGTGGGAACGAAACCAAGTGAATTGTCAATTGCAAGATCGATTTTCTTTCGCAGTGAAACGTTACAACCACGCAGCTACACCTTTCTAAGAAGCGGGAGTAAAGTCATAAAACTACCTTGCGATATTTTCGTCACAACTCAGTATAGCTTACCTAACGCGGCGTTTACTGGAACACGCCGGAAGACACGCGGGTGAAGTTGCGTGACTCTGTCGTTATATCGGAGCCTCATTTAATTCAGAACTGGATGGTAATCAACACGAGATGAGGGAACACACTGAAACGAGTGACCATTGTTTCCATGCTAACCTTATGGAATGTGAACAGTGCTATAAGTTTGGCCCAAAGTTTCGCACCAGCATTGATGACTTTAAAAATCATAACAATTATACAGTCAATGTATAGTCCTTAGTCATCGCTCAGACTGTCTGACATGTCGTCGTTGCTGATTCCTCCCTGGATTTCATAAATGCCAAAGAAATCATATGCTAGCTACCGGTAGTGAGTAAATGAAAGTGCGAAGGATGCCTGAGAAACTGTTTATCGCAGACAAATCATACTTGTCTAACCCTGATTAAACGTCAGTAGTTAGCCCTCTGTTTTGAGGATATTCAGCGGGTGATGGACGAACAAGAAATCGTGTTTAAGTGGAGAGAAGCCGTGTCCACCTTAGAGGATGTGTCGCCAGTTTACCTCGCAATGTACGAATTAAGACTCAATTGCGCGGACTGCGAGAAACCACGAAAACACCGGGCTGGAAGTACCGCCTGATTAAACTGTCGTCGCAGCTGTTGCGTTTAGAAAGGTAAAAGTGTCATATCAGCGTCTCTGCATCTGTTTTCATTTTGAATAGAAACCTCGGATAGGCAACATGGAATTGGAAAACTTCGCGCATCCAGGGTGTCTGTTGTTCAAACATATAATGAATAGCTTTACCTCGTGGCCAGATGAGTCAAAAGAAGACGGACCTCGCGCATGCCGGACTATTCTATAGCAATGCCAGTGACAGATTCACGTGTTTCGCGTGCGGTGTGACGCTCATGGATGGAAACCGCGAGACGACCCTTTGACAGAACCCACATCATACGAGATGTTAGATCGCAAGCGGACTACCAAACCCAGCCCTCCCCGTGAATAAGGGACCCCCGACGCAACGGTGCTAGACCTACCCTAATGACGATATAGACATAACCGCCATTACTGCGGATTATTTGGCAACAGAGTGAATCATGTGATACATGGGACCCCCTACGCAACGGGGCTAGACCTACCCTATTTGTGAACTACGATATAGACACTACCGACGTTACTGCGGATTGTTTAGCAACAGAGTGAACCATGTGACACATGGACTTACGTTACAGTTTGAATGATATATGTATTAGAATTTGTTTTTGATATAGGTGGACTTTGTATTATGTTATTTCCCGGTAGGTGAAAAGAAAAAACAAACAAAATCAAGGTACTTGGTTTTTTGCACACTTTGTTTTGCTGTTTTCTTAACATACATGTATATACATATGTATAGGCATACATATCAGTTTAGTGTGAGAATGTGTCTAAGAAATGCGCACCAGTAGTACTTGGAAGGAGAGTGCTAATAACGATCTAGTTAAATAAAATATTGTTACATTCTAAACAGACACACTCTCATAGTAAACTTGGTAATATAAGCCTATCGTATGACTACAATACAAACTGCTCAAAACATCGTCCTATAAAAGTGTATACGGTTGTATTAAAGTTCCGCGATACAATACACTCGTACTTAATTCATAACTAGTAACACAGCACAATCCACATTTACAAACCACATGTCCACGGTTTACACGACTGATTATACAAACAGTCATCATGTACACTATAAGAATAAATTCGTCTGAGCATATCCAATACATAGCGATCGTTCGCCTCCAGACTAGTGGTACTAAAACGTTGCACAATATGCGCCATGCTATGTCTCAAAAGTCTTTGGCGGAGAAAATACATGCAATAAAGTCCGCACAAGTTTGGGGTGTCGCTCTGAAGGCGTGTTTGGTTCACACACACACTACGAGCATAATGTTGTATCCACCAAGAAAACAGGGGGTTATAGGCACCCGGATGCTGTCTGAAACTATCGAAACACTCCACTTTATTGTCCCATATGAAAAAGGCCACCAAATGTCTGCCGGGCTGACTGCTAACGTCCGTGTTCACGATGAACCCGCAATGATATGGTGGAAGAGATATCGGCAGTAGATCCGCGGCAAACACGCTCAGTACACGTTCTGTTAACACCGAATCGCAGGAGATGATGCATCGAAGTTGTGATGTGTTCATGTCTGTACGATAATGTCCCTCGATTGGTTGATTTCGAAGTAGCACTATCCCTCACTGTACACCATACAACTGATCGGCTCAGAAAACAAAAATCTGTAAAGTTAAAATCACAAGAGACAAAACAAAGTTGATGAAAGACTTCAACATGTTTGTGTTAGATGTTACTTAGTTCTCAAACCGCAAAAAGTACATGAGAGTTTTAGTCCTGGTGTCTATGTATAATCAAATCAAAGAAACACATCTGTTTGATTCTTAGAAATTCCGTGTTGACACATCAATGGCACAGGTTATGACCCAACAGAGATAATAGAAATATCGCATTAAATCCCGTTTAATGAAAGATGTAAGTGTTCGTTAACAAGACGTACCTGGGAGTCAAGAACTGAACTGCACCTCCAAGCGCACATTGCCATTCTTCAACAGGGACAGGTACACGCCGTGATGCGAAAAGTCGGGCTCCAACATGAAAGGCGAAAAGCGTGCTACTGCTTATAAGTTGTTTTTTGTACAACACATTGCCTTAACCCTGACTCCACTTCCCCGAGCTCTAGAGCTTTGTGTAAGCTCTCATGATGGCTATCCCGACAGCCTAAGTGAAGTCAATTTCCAGCGGGTTACTACCGACAGATACGCCGTCGGCGTACAGCGCAATATGATTGGTGCCGCAAATTTCGAAATCGAAGGGTTTCACATCCACTTGATTAAGCAAGTAGCGATCCATGAAAAACAAGTCGTGACATATAGGCCCCTGGAGATCTACTGTCATTGATGTTTTAATCTCAGCTGCTCCAGTGAATAGTCAGTAATTACTTCCAGAAGGGTCCGTTATGCCGGGATAATCACTGTCATTCATCATCCGTCCCTGGGTTTGCATCGGAGACGACAGATCATCCTGACCGTACTTCAGCAGCGTGTGAATGAAGGCTCTGTAAGTGTTGAAATTACAGGTGATACTGACTTTGTTCTGCAAAGTCACCTTGCTGCCCGAAAACAGCCTCTGTAGAAGCATATTTGCTGGATCCACTTTCTCTGCGGTCAGATCAGTACCATCTGCTTGCTGCACTTTCAGTTTCACGTACAGTTGAGACTTTTTCAAGTTCAAATAGTCCGTCGAATGTTGCCAGTTGACGCGAAATTTGAATGGCCCATCGCCTGATACAGCGGACAGAGGTCGAATTTCTTCGTAACAGATCTCATTGACGCTCGTCTTGGTACCGGGTAACTCGAATAACTCGAGTTCCGACACTCGTCCTTCTTGAAGCTGGTTATCGTTGAATACGGACATAATGACTCGTTACAAAAAACGTCACGACGTCTTTTGATTGTCGACGTTCGTTTCCCACCACTTCGTTTCTGCTCCGCACTCTTATGCCGTTTGACGGGGTATACTTTAATTGGATAACATGCACTGCCAATCAATGTGACCGTAATTGAAATTTTAATATTCGCCATGAAAAGTATCAACTAGTGTTAATTAAAAAATACATAAACACGCATTACAAGAAACATATTAACAATGCTTTCAGCGTAGACAGCCATTTGGAAACATTTTAAACACCCAGCAGATGAAAGAGCGGGTGTTTGATTGGTGACAGTTTGATGATGAACTTATGGCGAGTGACAATTGAATCCTTAATCCGGTTTAATTTGTCTCGATTTATTTATTCATCATGATTTTACGGTCGAACTTAAAATCATTGTTAAGCCGAGCACCTAACAGCCTCGACCTTTAGTAGATTCCGAATAATTGGTTTCAATTTCAGTACCAAAAGTAAGTATCGGTCATTTACTTATCACGAACGTGTAAATATCACGAACACCACCTGTCTGCTTGTAGGAATGTGAAAAATGATGTGATTTCTCTTCAAAGTGTCGAGTAATTTAATGTAATTTAGTATTCGATTAAAAATTGTTTTAACATATTAGTCTTGATTTTGTCTGTTTATCCTTGATGTATTATACTTCTCATAAATGATCATTATTTAACAACTTTACGGCAAAATTAGCACCAGTTTCTGCCGAGTGTCAGTTTTCGCCAACTGGATAAATTAACGTTGTTTTATCACGGGTCTCTATGACTGTCATATTGGTCCATGGTTCTATCAATTACATGAACATTTTCTCAATAGAATGTAAACAAATTTGACAAAATTTCATTTCAATACCCATAGGGCTTCGAAGTCGCGTCTTTATATGCCATCAGAAAGGAGCTTTTGCCCTAAACACTTGTCTAGCAAGGCACTTGAACTGCAACACATCTCTCGGGTTATTCATGATCACTTAAATGAGATTGATCGCCTATTACTGTGTTTTCTTTACAGTACAGATTTTGGTTGACGTACAGCACGCTTAAATGACGATGATGCATGCCTTTCACGAACAAGTGTTTCATCTCGAGCAAGGTGATGACGCTGTCAATCACATCGTCCAAAATGACCAAGTTGCAGGTGGAAGGACTAGAGAGTTGACTCAACTGTTCTTCCGTCAGTAAGCCTTTATGAAACGTCACGAAAGGCAACTCATTGCCCATGATGTCAAATTGAGGTTGATAGATGCCGTAGCAATACAACACTTTCTCTGGCGGTGTGGTAAACATGACGTCTTTCTTCCGTAACAGGCGAGAGCTCCATAAAATCGACGTGCATTCCGGAAAAGGGGTACACTTTGCCAATGACAGTGGTGACTAAAGGTTTTCTGCATTTAAACCGCCTATTCGTCGAAATTGCTAGCCAGCATGTCGATCAGCTCTCGATCATCGACGTCCTGGTGTTTTTGAGGTACGGGTCACAGCGTGATCTCGAGGTGCTCGTTGAGGATGTCATCATTTAACACCTTTTTCTTGCAATACAGGTAAGAGAAGTCTCCCCTTTCTTGCATATACGTAAAAATGGCACTGTTGCGAACACGAAAGCCCAACTTACGTCCACTTTGAACCTTGCGGGTCTTTAACACGCGTCGATTTGTGGCAATCGGGGCTTTGATATGTCGTTTGCTCACGCACTTGGAACTGAATGTGTACTCCTGGAGGCAACAAGCCTGTTTGGTCTTCTTGGCTTCCCTCCTTTGGCCCATGTCAAGATTGGAAAGGTGGCTATGCGACCACTGGAGGGATTGATTACCTTGATTTTGCGTTTGGCCATTTCCACTGTGTAGAACTGTTACTCCGTTGAATCATTCTTATTTCAGAAAGAGAGGATCGTTCACTTTCGCTTTTCTCGTTTTCGCCCTGAACGTAATGGACATCTCTGTGTTTGGTCTCATCCATGATGAGCGATCCGTACCCCTAATTGTCGATGACTTCCAACGTGTCGCCGATGATGACTGTGGCGGTGTCTTCTTCCGCTTGTCGACGCGCGTCGCTCACCTCCTGAACAAAGTTCCGAATATGGCGTTGTTGCTGGAACTCGACGACTTGGTAGATTTAACTAACGAACAAGCCGTGTTTGAGATACCATTGCAAGAGTGGCGTGGCGAGTAAAATCTGCTGGGCTTTCATGTCTCTAACCAGAAGTCTTCTTGGATGGTCAGAGAGCTGTTACTCCCATATATATGGGCTTGCATGTGCTCTCCGATGGCGTCGAAATGGATGTTTGTGGTGCAAAAGAGAGGCAACATCTCTCGAAAGGAGTCATTTGGTGACAAAGTCGGGTGTCGAAAGTAACTCAACCACTGCTCAGACACCTGGATATCCACTTCCACTATGCCGAAAAGGTCTCCCTTCACCACACCTGTCAAGATGACCTCTTCGATGACTTTGCCATTGTGATGTCAAAAGAAACCCGGGTGCATGCAGTCGATGGTATGGTAGATGGTGGGATTTTGCCGGCAAAATTGCCAAAATTAGCACCCCACAGCTCCACAACGTTGTTCTCCTGTTTCAGATAGGCCGTGGTATCCAGGGTCTTTTGGTACTTTTGGGCTCTGATGACTCGCCATGTTTCGTCTCGGACCATTCGCGTGACGTCGCATTGATGCCCATGCTAATAGCACCCGTTGAACTTGAAGACGCTGGCTTTGTCTCCCGGCTGGGCAGTCGGTACGAACCCTTTCACTTTTACTTGCCCTTTCAGACCTGCCGTCTGTCGTTCAGTCGATGTTAAATGGATAACCCGTGAGTCTACATGAGCCAGTCCATCCAATAATAGGCCTACATGTATTTATTCTGCAACTCGGGCCAGAAGTCAATGTCAGGCAGTCGGCACACGAAAGGTCCAACATGCCTAGGCTGCCCTATGGCCTGGAGGTAGAGGCTTGAACCGCACAATCCGTGTTTGGCCGGCGCAGTGGTGAGGGGTGAAGATGATAATCGGACCCCTGAAGATGTTGTGTTTGACGGTCTGGTACAGATCCTCGTTCTGTTTTGCAAACAAAGCTAAATTGCCGTTTTCCTTCCTGGACGTCTTAAACAGGAGCTGCCGGGCCATGCCAGGGACTAACATGGCGGTCTTGAACACGTCGAAGTGTTTCTCGAAATAAAATTGTTGAAACATTTCTACATTTCCGACAAACGGCTCGAAGTTGTTATTACACACGAGGAAGTCCCGGAAGGTGGTCATCGCCTTCTCTTGCTAGATGCGTTGGCAGTAGGCGTACTCTTCCTCCGAGACGTTGGTACCCTACAAATAGCTGTAGATGGCGTCGTGTGGAGGGAGAGGCGGTGGACTCGAGCTTGAAGACATCATCCCCTTCGTAGGCGAAAAATCCTTTCTGTTATCTGACGTGGTAGGCCTTGAAGAAGCCAGCATAGGATGACCCAGCCGCCAATAACTGACTGAAATGTTGAGGAACTTTAAGGACTCCGTGGCGATGCACGCGTATGCGTTGTTCCTGTTCACCACGAATACCTCGGAGTCCTTGTGCAGGCTAATGTGCTTGGTCAAGCAGCATTTGCCGAGTTTCAAATCGTACCTGGCCGAATTGAACCCCAGAACGTGCAGCTGCGACATATAGGTTTCCATGTGAGCGTACACCTTCTGAAACAGGGTGAAAGTTTCGTCACCGTTTCGCAGGCTTCCTCCTCTTCCCTGTTCTCACCACTACTGCCTTCAAATACAATCTCTTCATCGGTAGCGTCATCCTCACTGATTTAGTCATATATGGCCTGTATAATGTACCCCACTTACCTTTGGCAAGTTCGTTGACGGGTTCGGCGATCTCGTGCATATGAATCGCCATGCTCTGGACCAGTTTTTCGTGATCCGTGACAAACGGGTTCTTTATGTCCAGACACGCTGACGGGCATGTGTGTTACGGTCCGCTGCAGAGAATAAGTGGGCTGGTCGTGGACTTTTTGGATAAGGGCCTCGAAATCGTAGCAGATGTACCATGGGAAGGTGCATTCGTTTTTGGGTACAAGGATTTCGTATTGATCGAGCTGGTCAAACTTACTTTCCCGTGCCCGATGGAACACTTTCGGGTACACGACCTTAGTCTTGTTGGCATAGCTCTTATGTGTCGATGAAGATAACCTACACGATCAAAATGTCGCTCACAGGTCAGGCATTGATATTTCTTGGCGTGCACGGCGAAATCCCGATTGTATGACAGGTGGTTGTCCTAGAGGTTGACATACATCCTGTTTTCATACTGGACTCGAGATTTGAAGATGTACCGGGCGAACCCGTCTTCCATAAGGTTGTAGATTTCGAGGTTGACGGATTTTCAAAAGCCGGAGAATCTTCAAAACTAAATCCATCGCAGTCTTCTTTGGGTCATCTGTCCATTAAAACAAATTATTGCTTTGCTGGGCCTTCTATAGACGTAATGTTGTGCCCGTTGTGTAAAGTCAAACATCTGAGAGCGCACATGTTGTCCTTGAATGGCTTGCGGGTTTGTCTTTCTGCAACAGGTAGTCCGGCATCTGGGGACCGATTCACAAAGCTTCTTAGTAAAATCATAACTTTAAGTGAAAATTTAAAATGCTAATTTCCAATTTATTTTCAATTATATTTCAATGAGACTTTGCATGGTTGTGTAAAACACAGTTTTTCACAAGCATGCAAAGTTTTAATGGAGTATATTTTTTAACTAAAGAGAAAGCTGCTTTTGAAATTTTCACTAAGAAGCTTTGTGAAACGGTCCCCTGATCTTGACCTAAAGGATAGTATGTGCTGTAGATCACAACATGCTCGTTGGTCACCAGCACAGATATCCACTTCGTGTCGAGTCTTTGCCTTGGCAGTTCCGTCAGGATGTCCTTTATCTCCACTTAAAGGCCGAGGCGGTCGATGTCGGCTCTTTAGGAGCATTTCAAAAATACCGTTGTTGTCATCTTGTTGTCGGTAGATGTCTTTCAAGAACCCCATCAGTTGGTTGAAGTTGACGTCATTGGTCACATGAAAGTTATAAACCGACCTCAGCGGGCCCTGACGGTGATTTTCCAAGGGAAGCATTGGCGTCGTATACTTGTGTACCGCTTCAATCCGCACCCAGGGCCAAGGTTGCAACGCCCCGCCATATTGGTTGTAATGTACTCGCATGCAATGGAGGTACAAGTCTCGCCGGTTGTCAAATACCAATGTGCAGTGTGTTTAAAGGATACATCTTAGAACGTTACTTGACTTTGATAGCAGTTATACGAGGATTCCTGTGCGTTTGTATACAGTAAATCTTGCTTATAACGAAATGCTTGGGACCTGAACAATCCTTTCGCTATATCCGAATTTCGTTGTATCCATACTATACAGATTTCCTTTCTTTTACTTTTTCCTTTTCACACTTAAAGTTTCTTGTCTACTATTTACATATGTAGTCGTGATTTTATCTTTATAATAATAATTTTCAAAATATTGTCTTTAGCATGTAGGGGAAAAGTACACAAAGAAATAATATATGTAATTAATAAACTTTTTTCATACAAGAAAACATGTTTTTTATAAGCTTTTGATCTCAGTCTACTCTGTTTGCACAGCTGAAATGAGCTACATGTACTAAAACAGCCACTGTTCTGAGAATCTCTATCTTCACGGCTGTAGAAATCCCAGCGAATTTGGATATCTGTAACCGATTCTCAAATAAGAAACTGGTAAAAAAATCGGT
>JAULCE010272182.1:0-18193 GCA_032359355.1 Macoma nasuta | reverse complement strand
TCCGTAGGCCACGAGTATTATAGCAATGTAGTTACTATCCAGATTAAATATATAAGAGGTATTACTCGATCGATTTCAGAAACTTTTACAGTACACTAGTAGCTCGAATCACTCACGGAAATTTATATATTACCGTCGTAGTCATCTTTTTATTTATTCATGCATAATAAGGGTGTGTTACTAAAACTTCGCGTTGTGAAAATTATATTATGAGTATAAACATGAACTAATATGTAACTCTATTGAATAAACAGTTTTCTGCAGTGAAAACCTCGTGAGGGACCAACCTTAAATTTAAAACGTTATCGGATCCTAAACGAACCTGTATAACTGTTCCATTACAAAGCATACGTGGTTAAAAAATATCAAACCCACAAGGTGCGCGATATACACCCCATCCAGCGGTGTACGAGTATGACACGCACTGTGTGTGTTTTAAGTGTCTAACCAACAAAGGGCGCGTTATACACCGCATACGGCCATGTACGAGTATGAAACGCATTTCGTGTGTTTTAAGTATCAAACCCACAAGGTGCGCGTTATACCGTGATACCTTTGAACTAGTTTTATATTTGCTGAAAAGACTTGAAAAAAATGTTCAAAGCAATACTATGTCGTAAGCGTTTATGTGTTTATTTGGCACCGGCTCAAGACGGGGCTACTCATGAAATGAGGATTTTTAATTCCAATATGATTTCATTTGTACGATTTTTATAATGAAAAACAGGACTAATACCGAATGGTGAAATCTGAATTAAATTGATAGTAGTAAAAGCTGATGTGAATACGTTTGCATGGGGTTGTTTTTATACCATTTCTTCAAAGGCGAATTCTTGTCATAGTCTTTTTCCATCAGCACAAGTATACTTCCTTTTAAAGAAAGAAGACAATGTCTCATATCATTAAAATAACAGATTTTAAATTTAAAGATTCATTGGACCATTCACAGCTGTGTTCGATCGTATAACCCTAACCGGATCATAGGAGAATCAAAGTAGTACTATGTAAGAGTGTTGAAACGCCGTTCTTAACGCAAGCGAATCGGAACGAAACAAAGCTAAAACTGTCATTATAATGCAAGTATAGCAAGTCGCTAATTCAATTGGCTAATTAGTGTATGTGTATTATTGCGCCTGTTTTAACGTGTGTGAATAATACGATAGTTTCGGCGTCAGTATGCCTTTGAAGTACTATTTACACTCTAACCGTTGCGACCACTATCAAACGTATTGAGGGGCCCGCATTTTGACGCGTTTACTTGTATCAGAAGACGAATCGTCCGTCTTTTAAAATAGTGCATCTAGCTATGCAAATATCTAGTCAGAATGGTAGAGAACAAAATGGTTATGACCTTTGGCCAGTTTCACACATTGTAGACCAAGATTAAATGCCATAATAGAGACGTGGCGTCTGATTTTGGACAACACTGTTTGAAAGGCCTTATGGTTGGAAATCGCACAGCGGCGCTCATTTATCGTTTTAAGCGGCCCGCATTGTGACGCGTTTACTTGTATTAGAAGCCGAAACGGCCGTCTTTTATACTGTTTATTTTTCAATGCAATGACAGGTTGATTTTAGCTTTTTAATAAAACGCTGCACTGTATTTTGGGTTGTCTAACTTGTTTACAAAGTACACCATAACTTGAACGGTTTTGTAGTTACATGTGGGTGGGGTAAACTTGTGGCAGTTTATTTAAGTCATATGACTATCATCGCACTTGCTTAAGCCTGGTATTATATAAAGCACATATCTCAACAAGAAAAAGCTATAATGACTCGACTGACTCGATGAAATTAAGGCAATACACCTACGACCATTTTCGATTCGCGAATAGAGAGCCTTCTCAAGCAGTTAAACTGAAATTTGAAGTTCCGCTTTCAAGAATTGTTGCATTGCAAAAGGGATAAACAAATTAATATTTAAATATTTGGATTGTGTTTGTGTCTTAAAGTATTAAACCGATAGAAAATCCTATAACTAGTTGCATTATATTATTTTTGCTTATCGAGAATTGATGATACATATGACAAGACAGGCAAAAGAACAAACGCCATGTTGAATTTAAATTCATTTTAGGCAATGAAGGATTTACTCGATACGAGCAAATGCTTCATTTTCTACAATGGTTTCAATATTCATCAGCTAAAGAGGCAATACAATGCGCTGTTTTTGAGGAAAGAGAAAATGCTTATATTTGTCTAAGAAACAGGTTAAGATTTAGCTATAGAAATAATGGTAAATCAGAGTTTTTGCCGTAGTGCCTACCTATTTTAGAACACACTGCGGAAGAGTTTGAATACTGGCCGGTCTCCAGACACACGATAGAGCACGGTCCTCCCGTTGGCGCGAACCCATGGTCGCAGTCGAGGGTGGCTACGTCCATGAAGGTACCTTGGTGGCCGCGAACCCAAGCTCCGTTGGTAATGTTTGGCTCATTTATTTTACAATCTGTAAAGAAGTATCATTAACAATCAAAATTAAAGAACAGGTGCAATAAAAGCATTGGAGAAAGCCAAATAATTTTCAAATGGAGCTAGATCTCAGTTTAGATGGAGCCGCTCCGTGTCTGAACTGAATCCAAGCTGTTTGACACTCCATCAAAAGGTTCACCAAATTTGAAGAAGATCAAACGTTGTTTAATTGTTAGTTGATGGAACTTGCATTATCGACTAATGAAACCAACATATACAGATCTTCTGACGAAGCCATAATTGCTTAAACGTGACTTTATCGTGTTCTTGTTAAAGGAAGGGAGATATTCATATAGCAACTTGCAAAACTTATCTCTTACATGAGTAAACATCACACTTAACTGAGGGAGAGGTTTCTTTTATCGGTATCTTAAGACAGTTCCACGCACAGAGTGATATTTGTTTCACTGATTTACGAATTTTGCGGGTATATTGCTTATATTGTGGCTACTTTGAGAATTATAGAATAAAGCTGCAAAGAGACAATATAAATGAGCGCCAATCATCATCCTAAATCCATTACTTCATATCCTACTTTAAATCACTTCATCATACGTTATATTTATTAAAGAAAAACGAGAAATGACATTTTTCAGGACTGGAAATTATCAATGTTAAGTGGTTCTAAAAATGTAAATGGGAAATGATGGAGTTGCTTGTTAGGGGCAGATGTTCCATTTTTCATGATATTTAAAAAAAATCATTTGTTTAGATCTGTCAAAAAACGTTAGTTGGAGGTAAAGGGTTAATCCGCAGCTACATTAGATGACACGCCTTTTCTTTACAGTTTAAACGCGAACGCAAAGCAAGTTGGAATTAGAAAATGTTCTATTTTATTCAAAAATAAATATAACTCTGTGTATTAAACAGTTTGGATCCGGTTCCGACGCCGGTTTACTCTGTCTCAAAAATGTTTGTCCGGATTTTAAGCGATCGGTGTCTAATTCGCAAGATGGTAAAGCCTACCTTTCCGTCCTCTAAAAGTTTACTGAGTTTGTGCTGAATCTCAGTAAATGATCGCTTGGGTCGATATAAGATTTCGTCATCTGATAGACAGTTAGACCTGTTTATAGCGGCCAATAAGTATTTCGTTTCTTCCCGAGAATAGATTTCGTTTTTAATCTTATGGTAACATGTGCTTGTCTGGTTTATGAGAACTATGATGATATTTACGAAAATAGATTAATCTGCTTCTTACCGACTGGTTCACAGAGCTGAGTCGGTGTTGACCACTCTCCGGTTGATGTGTTGCATATGAGTGTCTCTGCAGCAGATGGTATAAAGCCCGAACAGCACACGAGCTCAGCGGTGGTCGTACCAGTTATGTCGTAATGGCCATCGGCAGTCGGGGGTAGCATTCCACAAGCTACAAAAACAAGGTGACACTTTCAACATGGGTAATACGTGCTGTTGAACTCATCCGGCGCCATCTTCGCCTAAATGCCCAATACCCGTAGACAGGCGACGTCTAATCAGGAATATTTAACTTTTGCAACAAACTTATTTCCTTTCTGAACAGTGATGGATTAGGCTTAGTTTATTCATGTGTCTTCAACATTGATTTTGTTAAAATATTAAATCTTTAACTAGTCACAGTAAACATTATCAAATTTGGCGCCAAAAGGGTAAACATACTGTTTGTTTGTCATGCGCGATTCGATTATTGCTTATCAATCCGTGTAGATCAATGTAGCCGCGTCATCAACATCACTACGTTTTGACACTATTTAAATTCTTAAGACGATGTGTTACAGGCTAATTTTAAAAATTGATTCATGCGATTATTTTTGCAGACGAAAACATGCCTCGCATGATCAAGGTTAGTCAATTGTTTGATGGGTATGACTGTACACAAATGAATGCAATTCTATAATACGTTTACAGAAATGAAACCTATTGAATTATCGGTTAAACAGGTTTTGTTCTGATTTGGTCTGGGTCATTGTTTGATAGCACACAGCAGCTGATTCTCTCAAACTTGGACTATGTGGGACTAAGGATGCTTTCTGTGAAATTATTTTCAAATTGGACCAGCAGGGTTAAAAACGAAGAATGTAAAAGTTTTTTATGTAGCTGTATTAGGAAAAAAGGCCCCACCACTGGCAGTCCATTATTTGACACACAAACTTTATGTTTTGAACTTTGGTAAAGGTTCACCCAAGGATCTTTTCTGTGAAATTAATATGATATCGGGGCAGTGATTCTTGAGAAGTAAAAAATGTTTTTATATAGCAATATAAGGCAAACTGGATCTATGTTTCTTGATATATCATTATTCTTTGAACAGTTTTGGCAGAAGTCCATCCAAGGATAATTTCTGAGAAACTGTGTTGAAATCGGACAAGTTGTTTGGGAATAGATTTTCTATAAAGCCATATAGGAAACACTGACCCCCATGGCGGTCATGTTTGTTAATATCCGATCATGTTTTTAACGGCTTTGGTGGAGGTCCACCCAAGGAAAATATCTGTAAAATTATTTTAAATGGGAAAAGTAGGTTTTGAGAAGAAGATTTTTAAAGTTCTTCACCTTGGTTGCCATGGCAGCCCGAGCTCTTCATGGAATGGAATACTTTAAACAAATTTGATAGGGGACTATCCAAGGAATATTCCAACTAAGTTTTATCAACCCCCCATCTAGTGGTTTCAAATTGACGTTGTTACAAATCTGAAGTTTTCCTTGGTTTTAGATACCAATCCTGTATACCAGGTGCTTACACTGTGGACCGCTATATGCGACTAAAGTCGACATTGCAAAGAGTGATCCGAAATTAGACACCGCCTTAAAAGGCGGCGTCTAATCAGAGACTTCACTGAATTGCAATACAAATTAGTCCAAATATAAGAGTTTTGGGAAAGCCAAATTTTGTTTAGATATATCTGTAATATGCTCCGTTAAAATTTGATCCAAAAGCACACAACCGACAATTTTTGCGGCGAAAGGATGAATTAACTAAAATGTTTCAAATACGTACAGTAATTGCCCTGGATAAAATCCGGAACACAGAGGACAGTTGATATAGACCAAAAGCCGGAAGCTTGGCACTGTATCAGTGCACCGGAGGTGTCTGGAGAATAGCCAAAGTCACAGTCAATGACAGCCGTGTGCCCAAATGAGGTTCCGCCATCGTCATTCCACGATCCATGCGCAACATACGGCGGGTGCTTGCAATCTAGAAAATGTGTTACAGTAAAATATCGATAGCCCGATCTCGGTTAAGTCGACTTCTGGATAAGTCGATTTTATTAGCTGCACCAAAACAACATTTTTATTGCTTTCTATACTCATGTCGGCGTTGTGTAGTCATTTCTACAAGTCACATTCAGATTCGGGCTTGAAAAAATAGTCCCCTCAACTTCGAGCGATCGAAGTTTTACTGTATACTGAGTCCGTTTACTACTTAAAGTTATGTTTGGATGTTTTGAAAATCACTTAGTTAAATATTAGACCCGTAACAGTATGTAAGGTTTCGTAGTTCTTGTCTGGATATAATTAACAAAAGATACGAACACAATGGTTTAATCCCGTCAGTTTGTAATCAAACACACGCACACAAGTAGGGATCCAACTCGTAGTTATTTGACTGTCGGTCCAGTAACACATCCGCCTTTATCCACTTCACAGCTTACCCAGAACTACAGTGTCTCATGCAAACAGTTAAGATCCTGATTAGACGTCGAGAAATAAGGCGTCTCATCAGGATTCAACTGTTTGACACTCAGCCAATATTTTTGCCAAAAAATAAGTTAATCTGTAAAGTTTGAAAATGAAGCAGAAGAAAAAGTGCGCATGCGCATAATTGCTTCCAGTAGTAAAGTACTTATGAAGGATGGATCTTCGTGTGGTTGCGTAACCAGAGCGGCTTTTTTCAGTCTCTGTCCAAGCAGCTCCGTTCAATAACATGACCAAACATGGATCCGGTGCTCCGAATATACATGTTTAAGATCACGGGTGGATGTTTTACATGTGTTGTACACGTGTGTTAGGTTTTTTGAGCAGTAAATGCTAAACTAGAGAAATTCGTTACAATAGTTTTAACAATACAGTTCAATCTCATCAATACAATATGTAGATAAGATTAACTGGCAGTGTGCATATTTCATTGGTGTACAGTATCGAAAGTAACATGTGCAATACATAATTTTTTTTTTAGGATCTGACTATAATCTCTTAAAACTCAAATATAAATGGCATTGTTCTGTATTTCTCTGTGATATGCATTATTATTGTATGTTTATGTGTTACCATGGTGAGACTTAGATAGATAAATATTCTTGATATCTCTAGACTAGATTGATTTAGCCTGTACCTCACAGAAACGCATTTTCACGCATCTCTAGAACGTGACCTTTAAAAAGATCGTGGAAAATGGAGCATTTGCTCATCTTGAGCAAATATCAAATTTTCCACAATTTTTTCAAAACCATGTTTAATTGGCATTTTCGTTATCATGTTTTCTTAATATATGCATCTTTTCATTATAAATGTGTCTCAAAAAGCATATAAGTGTTAAGACTAGAGTGAAACTTGATTAGAATAGAAAATGATATAATAGAGTAGAAATGAATAGAATAGGCTAGAATATACAGAGAATATCGCATGAAGGGTCACTCAATATGTAATTAAACTTCGAAGTTTCTTCAATTGATAAAAAACGATACTGAGCGAGTTGTTATCAATTTTATTAAACGAGTCAAATAAATAATGATGTTATATCATGTTGGCAGTAGAATAAAATAAGCTAAACTAGAAAATATACGACTCACCGTTCAATTTACCATTATTTGATCTATAGACAATTAAAATTGAAAGCGAAATCGGAACCGAATCGAAAACAAATACAATTTTGCCAAAGTTGCACAAATGAGTAAAAATATAAAAATATAGTTAAAATAATAACAAAAAGTATCACTTACAGGGCTCTATATTTTCAATTCAAAGTAAAGCAGAATGTATCATATAGGAGCATATAAGAGAGCTATGGATTAAAGAAATTAATGATCAATCATTGCTCTAAACAAACAATACTTATTTATGTTGAAGAAATAATTTCTTAATGAGAAAAACATAACCTTTGCACATTTAATTGTGTTATTTAAATCATATTGATACTTTTTGAGAGTTTTATTACTTTTATTTGATTGGTTTCGATCAATTATTTTTAATGTCACACCACTTGGAAAACTGTGCTTTTCTTTTCAAATGTTAAATAAAAGACGTGTTGCTAAAACTTAACGTTGTGAAAAATTACGGTAATTGACATATTATGATTTAATTTACATGTACTTATATGAAACTCTACTGAAAAAAAAAACACGGGTTAACAGTTTGCAGGTGTGAAAACATCAGGAGGGAACATCCTTTAATTGAAAAAGTTATCGGATCCGAAACGAACCTGAATAAATGTTCCATTACATGGCATACTTGTTTCAAAAATATCAAACCCACAAGATGCGTGTTATACACCCCATCCGGAGGTGTACGAGTATGATACGCACTATGTGTGTTTTAAGTATCAAACCAACAAGATGCGCGTTATAAACCGCATACGACGGTGTATAACGCGCATCATGTGTGTTTTATACATTTGAACCGTTTCTATATTTGCTGTAAGGAATTGATCGTTTTCAAAGCAAATCTATGTAGTAAGTTTCAATACTGTAAAACTCTTACGATGTGCTTTATTGACACCGGTTCAAGACAGACGGGCCTCCTAATGAAATTAGAATTAATATTCCAATTAACAAATTAATGAACATTTTTTTCATGATTTTATTATGATTTCATTTGTACGATTTTTACCATGAAAAATAGGACTAATACCGAATGGAGAAATCTGACAAAAGGTGATGATAACAGAAATTGATGTGAATACGTTTGCAGGGGATGTTTTATGCCATTTCGTCGAAGGACAACCTCTTGTCATAGCTGATCCGTTTCCATCAGAATAAGTTAGCTTCATTCTAAAGAAATAATACAATGTTGCATGTCATTAAACTAACTGATGTTAAATTCAATGCTTCACTGGACCATTGGCAGCTAATTTCGATAACCGGAACCGGATCGGAGGCGAAACGAAGTATTATCTAAGAGTGTTGAGTATGTAAACAGCACGCCAATCGGAGCGAGAACGGTATATCATAGGGTTAACCCTACTTTAATTTGAACATTTCCAACGAATATATGTTTTTTAACGGTCGCAAAATCTTTGATTGTCGACGCCGAAGGCGGAGTCGTTGAAATAATTAAAGACCGTCATAGCCAGATATACGTCTGAAATGTTCAAATTACAGTAGCGTTAACCCTATTATATTGCAACAAGTCTTTAAATTTAAAGTTCCGTGGGTTACTCATTTATAAAGCGGAACTATATTCCACTTAAACTGTGTGGTTAGGCTCTAGATTCGCAAATAATGTGTTTGTATTCTAATTGCCTGTAAGTATTAGAGCCAGTGAGTAGTCCTCACAACTGATTTTTAGGTATGCGATTCATATAAAAAAAATACATGAAAACTGCACCGACACCACATTAGTTTAAAATCTGTCTCAAGTTAACCCCTACTCACATATTTCAACGGAATCAAAGTGCCAACGCAATGTCGCACTCGGGTTTTTACACGCTTTTAAAATCATCCTGTTATTGTAGCATTCGCAACCGGAACTTTTTCCTGTTTACTCAGGCACAGAATAAAAGGCAGATGAATGCGGTCTGATAATAAGTGAACGCGGTTAAGCGGCCGATTTAGGGTTTGAGACGGTTAAAATGTTATCATCTGTGATAAACAATCCAAAAGTACGCCGAAACTATCGTTTGTTCACGCAATTTAAAACATGCTCAGAAATACACATATATACAGTGATTCGCCAGCTGAATTTGCGACCTACTATACGATATTTAACCGTCGCAAAATGTGTCTCATTGACTACACAGGTGATAGGATATCTGTCGATTTAGATTATCATTATAATGCAAATATAGCATGTCGCTAATTCAGCTTGCGAATGAGTGTCTGTGTATTATTGCGTTTGTTTTAACTTGCGTGAATAACACGACAGGTTCGGCGTACGGTCTGTATAGCATTAATGATTACATTCTAACCGTCGCGACAAACATCAGACGTAATAAGCGGCCCGCATTGTGACGCGTTTACTTGTATCAGAAGTCTAACATACTGTTTATACTTTTATAAACGTGAAAAAAGTTCGACGGTTGAGAACAATGCAATGCAAGGATGATTTTATCTATTTTATAAAGCGTTGCACTGCATTTTGGGTTGTCTAACTTGTTCACAAAGTACACCATAACTTGAATGGTTTAATAGTGACATGTGGGTGGGGTAAACTTGTGACAGTCTTTTAAGTTACATGACTATCGGCGCGGCTTGCTTGATCTTGGTATTATATAAAGCACACATCTCAACAGGTAGATAGCTATGATGACTCGACTGGCTCGATTACTTTAAGGCAATTAGCCTAAGAACATATTCGACTAGCGAATCAAGAGTCTAATCATGCAGTTAAATAAAAATGTGTAGGTCCACCGAACAAAATGTAGATCTAAACTTTAGATTTCAAGAATTGTTGCATTGCAAAAGGGTTAAACAAACTATTATTTAAATATTTGAATTGTGATTGTATTAAGGTATCATAACGATAATAAACCCGTAAATTAGCTGCATTACTTTATCTTTGCTTTTTTAGAGAATTGATGATACATATGACAAGAAAAGCAAAAGAACAAACGCCATAAAATTTAGTGAACCTATTGTCCGAGTGTCAAACAGTTTGGAGCCAGATCAGACGCCGAGTAACTTGGCGTCTGATCTGGATCCCAGTTGTTTGAATAATCACCTTAGTCGCGAATAGCAGGCTAAGGGTTATAGCAAGTTAATGTAGAATTCAGCATTGAAATTGAATGTAAACATTGATTTGTAAATGCTCAAACTTGTAGGGTGTATTTGACATATCTTGCATGATCTATTTTCTACTATTGGTCAAATTTACTACCTCAAAGAGGTTCCTTTCATTGACGCTGAACTCATAATATTGTTTTGTTTAGATTTTGCATTCTTAAGATATATGCAAATCTATGGAACTACACAAAAACTGGACATAGTCAACTCATCTTTATTGTCTGATACAATGCTGAAATGATCAAAACACACTGATTTTGATTGATATGATGGTTTGCCGAAAATGTTCTACAAGTTCCCCTTAAAATGTGCTTTGTTTAGATACTCCTGTTATATGTTTAAATGTAATATAATATATTCCTGTTTCATTTAAACAAATTATATCAGTGCTGAATTTTTGAATCTCATATTAACATCCTTAAACAACATATATCGCAATATAAATATTAGATCAGCATTTGGATAATGGACAACAAGATTTTGCTTTAGCGTTGGAAAAGCTATTATCTTCATGGGGAAATATAAACAAACATGAGATGGCAATATATAATTTTTGATTACATAAAAATGAGTTTGTGAAAGCATTTAATGATGAGGAATATGCATGAAGAATATATTTTTAATTATTCGAAATACGAGTGCTTTGTCAAAGCTTTAACGAAACTCAAGTATTGTCAAGAAATGTTCGTATCTACATTTCTAAACGAATACGATAGGTACTTATAGCATTTGACAGTACGGTATAGGCTAATATGATAATCTGTTTTGCTGTCCGTAAAAAGTACTATAGATGATAATATATAGAAACACACTTTTATACCTTTACTTCATGTGAGAAATAAAACGAGCGTTTCTTTATTTTTTCAAACCTGTCAAGTCTGATTTCTCTTTTATCTCGTTAGCCCCAAGGTTACCATAAAACGCTTTTTATATTAAAGGCGTTTGCGGCAGTTACAAATCTCGGCTCTCGCGAGAGTTACGTAACACCGGTGTACGAGCGTTCCACACATGTTTTGTATAACTATTTGTTACTTGTTACTCATTTAACGATTAATTGAATGCAATGTGAAAAATGCATATGCATTTTTCACATTGCATTGAATTATTCGTTTTATGAGTGTAATGATAGATAGCCATATATGGTTTATAACCGTAGAAAAATGTGAGTTTGGTCACAAGAAAAGAGTCAATAAAATCTTAGAAATATCGGTGACCCCTATTTTTTTATTTCATATTTCAACAAGTTTATACATAGCTTTCAAACTACAAAGTTTAAACAAAATCTATTATTTAGAAAAAAATCACCCTTACTGCCGCAAACGCCCTTCACATTAACGAATGTCTTCACATATTTCACAGTTCTTACAGTATTTTTTGAAGTTAATGTTATAAATAAGCAGAGACGTTATATTTTGTCATCATCGAAGGCTATTGGGAAATTGTGGTTTCTTCGTACACGAAGTAACGCAGTAATATGTACTTTCTATACGGAGGTCTCTGTTAAGATAAATGATTTAACAAGAATGCGTTTTTACATAATATAAGTTTTAAACTTACTGGCTATGTTTGAGTCGTTCATCGTCTGATTTGCAATCAAAACATACACATCGAATTTCAAATGGTTATAATTTGCATCGATGAGTGCAATTCTATGATCTTTGTGACCTTTGTTTGACCTTGAAAAAACATACAAAGTCAGCATAACTACTCCCACTATTACTTAATAATCGTAAACGATATTTCGACTATAAATGTGCAAAATGAATTTCATATGACATTGACATAGATGATCGGCCTCATAATGCTAATTAACACAGTGTGAAAAATGTTATTGGCATAATAACTATGAATTTCTTTTTTTTAAATCTGATTAAAATTTATACAAACGACACTTTTCTGATTAAAAAATGTTCATAAACTATGTGACCTTTGAGTGACCGTAAAAACAATATTCAAACCGGCAAAATCAAATCTATTAAGTACTTTACTCTAACAAAACTTAAGGCATGGTTGTCTTTCGAAACTTACCTTGCCATCGAATTTTACATTATATATATAAATATAGTAATTGACCTCTATAACCTTTGTCTGACCTTGAAACAAAATTATAGCACTAACAATGTCTTCACTCTTGTCATTGCACTCAAAAGTATAATTCTGACATGTTTGCTTACTTTAACAAAAACATGATAAAATAGTTAACGCCATTGATAAAAAGACACCATCGAAAGTCACATTTTCTGCCCTGATCTGGTAGACTATAACAGAAAGGGAAAGGGATTCCTCATACATTATGTCAATTGTAGTAGCAATGATGAAATGGTGACCTGGACACCGTACCAACTTCTATTTGAAAACCGTTGATACATGTTATTCGGCTTAAAATGGTATCGTATGTCCTCATTTCATGTTATATTTTTAGAAGTTTTCTGAAATTGTACATGACCTTAACATGAAGAGGCTTTGAATAATTGGTTACCGTTACTCAATTGATACTTCGTGGAGTTCCATTGCGAGCAATATAGGAACGATACCCAGGCCCGCTACATTTTTTTTTTACATTTATATATTCACAATTCTTTTAAAAGAGCTTTTTTGCATGTCCACATTGCTTATTGTTTAATAGGTTCTGAAATAGATACTGAAAATATAAATAGCCCACGTCAAGCTAAAAGGGACACTCGGACATAGCAAACAGTGTTGCCAAAGACAAGCCGCCTGACATGGAGGCTGGTCAGGGTCTGCACTGTTGGAAATCTTAGATGACATCTTATTCTACAACTTAATGAATACAAACGGTAAATTTCGTGACTTGATGCCGGAATAATAGCCCGGAAAACGAGCTGAGTCAGCATTTCTTTGCTATGTCAGAGTGCCCCTTTTCGCGTGACATGGCCCATATGTAGACAACAATGTACATCACGATTTTACATTACTACCACGTGACCGAATACAACGTGTTGTAGACTTACTACTGTGCATAACAATGAATAGCTGTATGACTAATGCATGTTCCCTTTTAAATTAAAACAAAGGCGCATTTGATTTTTAAATTAATATTTTTGTTGTAGACTTCTTGAAGCGGTTTAAAATAGGCATTATGTGGGTTTGTAAGGCGCATCATGTGGGCTTCTTCTAATCAAAACTGAAGTGGCAACTTATCGTAGCGAAACTGATACAACCGTCAGTACAACCCTATAGCGCGTCCAAAACAAACGCCGTTGGACGTCTCTGTAGCATCCAATAATTGAAAACAAATTTTGAAATTGAAATTGTCTTTGCTGTCAGATCTTCATCATTTTCATCAGATGCTCTCAGTGTGAATTTTTCTAAAATAGCTTATGGAGTCAATGGTAACTATGATACAATACTGTAGAATATATTCTACGGAAATTAGTTAAACTGAAACCGGAATCGGAACACAACCGGAGTCGGAACACAACCGGAGTCGGATCGGCAGCGAATCGAGTCGGTTAAAACATTTATGAGAGAAAAAGCGTGCAACCCAGTTCAACACTAAGCGCAGTAAAAGCGAAATGTACGTTATTAATACGCCCATCTTTTATGTGAAACCCCTAGGCGGGATGACGTGTTGGCGAGCGTTCGTTAACGGGCGGCTCAAATTCGTTTCCGGACCATATCTTTAGTATTGTTTGACGTGATAATCGTCTTTCATGATTGGCTATGTAACCATACAGGAAAAAAGCCTAATGACCTTCGGTCCGGTTCAATGAATATTTCTGCAATGATGCCCCTTACGGATTTGATTATTGATAAAATGTTGTTTCCGGACAGTACCTTTAGTTCTGCTTGACGTATGCCAACCAAATTTCACGATTGGCTTTATTACCATACAGGGAAGAAGCCTATTGATTTTGGGTCTGGTTTATTTTTTATTTTTTGTGCAGTTATACCGCTTTAGTTCTGCATAACGTATGCCAAACGAATTTTATGATTGGCTATTTTATCATACAGGACAGAAGCCCATATATTTAGGAACTGGTTTGATTATATGTTTTTGCAGTTATGCCCCTTAATGGATCTTTTGCTTTCTACTTATTAAGTGTGCAATGGCAGGCTTATTTTGCGTCACCGCGGTGCTCTTGTTAGAGTTCAGAGCTAGTCTACACATCATATTCAACCGCAACCAAATCGAAGCGAAATCGGTAAATGGTAAATTAACCCTTCGCCTGCTACGAAAAAGTGTCGTCTGTCGAAAATGTCGTCTGCTGCATTTTAAATATCGTCCGATTTTCTTAAAATCTAGTGACCCTATTGTCTGAGTGTCAAACAGTTTGGAGCCAGTTCAGACGCCGAGTTACTCAGTGTCTGATCTGGATCCAAACTGTTTGAATGATCACCTTAGTCGCGAATAGCAGGCTAAGGGTTAATTAGTTTTAGTACTTTACCTTGTATCGTGCACACTGCGGTTGAGGTTGAATACAGGCCGATCTCAAGACACACGATAGATAATGGGCCTCCCGTTGGCTCAAATCCAGGGTGACACACGAGGTCGGCTGTGTTCGTGAATGTCCCCGGACCATTTGGAACCCAATCACCGTTCTGATCTATTGGCAGATTAAGGATGCAATCTGGAAAGTAGTCGTCAATGGCAGTCAAAATTAAAGAGCAGTTAAAAAGCAGCATCTAAAATAAGAGAAAATATATGTTTTCTTTTTTGATGGAGCAAATTTCTCAATATGGGTGGAGTTACTCTGGATCAAAGCCGTTTGACATTCCGTAAATAGGTTCACCAAATTTGATAAAGATCGGACCTTGATTAAAATATAAAGAACTGGGCAGCAGGCTTATGGTTAAGGTTGATAGAAAACCCGTATCCTGACAATCGCGACATTTGCAGTAACGTCAACGAGTTTGATCGAATCAGAAACCAAGTTACTCGGATCCATGCTGTTTCACACTCTTCTAACAGTTTCGCAAACATTTCAAGCGATTCGGATAAGGTTTAAAAATCAAACAGACGACGGCAAGTTCAGATGGACAACGACAATTTTGGGAACAGTACAAGGATTATAAAGAGTAAAACTAAACCAGAAAAAAAATTAATGCGATAATTTAGTAACTTCTTAACTGATATTAAAAAAACAAAGTGGATTAGATTCTATTTATCACATAATTATTTAAGATATTGTTTGAAAATGTTACAAATGGGCCACGTCACGAGGAAAGGTGCTCTCGGACATAGCAAATAGTATAGCCCCAGACCAGCCGCTACCTCACTGACGTGGCGGCTGGTCAGGGTCTGCACTGTTTGCAATCTTAAATTGCATCAAATTCTACTTCTAAATGAATACCAATGATAAATTCCGTGAGTAAATGCTGGAATAATAGCGCTGAAAGAGAGCTGAGTCAGCGCCTCTTTGATATTTCCGAATGCCCCTTTTCCTGTGACGTCGGTCAATTAGAGAAGATTAACTGAAACGTACGTTGTGTAGACTAACATCAATCGGTGTGTAGCTACGGCGTCATTTCTTGTCCTTCACATGTGTGAGCTAATACGTTTTCATGTAGGATAACAATTGCTCCCCCGAGAGTAAGAAAGTCACTTAGGGACGATTCTTGACGAGTCCCTGTATGAATTTCGGATTCCAAGGGTGATACATTCATATCTTACATGCACAAGTGGTAGCTATTTGTTCATCGATTTTAAATGATTTGTATAGGATCAAGTGCTTTTCTGGTCACGTGATACGTAGATATATAGGATCTGACACGATTTGTCTTTTGATACAATCTTTCCTTAAATGAGTCTACAAAACGTGGTATTAGTACCTGCACTGCCGGAAGCAAGACTGTCCATGCAAATGTTTCGACCGCTTCATTTTCAAACTTCACATAATAACTTAACTTTTGGCAAAGCTGTTGGCCGAGTGACAAACAGCTTGGATCTGGATGTGACGTCTAGTTACTCGGCGTCTAATATGGATATAAGCTGTTTGCATATGGCACTTGTGTCTGAGATGAGCAGTGCTGCGGTTAAGCGTACCGTTTAGTGTGACGTCTTTGGAAAAAATTGTACGATTTGTATCTATGACGGCATTATTTGTATAATATATTTGTCAGATAAGAACATTCTTGATTTTTATCATAACCCGGAAAAATCGAATGTTGCATTTACTCAGAAACAAACACATGATATATGTGATAAGTAATAGTAACCGTTCGAGGACGAGGTGATCTAGTCATTTCCGGTCAAGGCAAGACATTTGATTTAAAACTGAGCGAGTGTAGCGAGCGTAGCAAGCGAGTTTTCGTAAGAATTTCGTGCCGGGTCAGTTTATGACTGTAGCATTAAGTCTGAGAATGGTAATTGACTTACCTACATACTCTAAAGGAATAATTTGATCATAGGGAATAATTGATACAATGACTTTTATGTGAGTGGTTTAACTTTTAATAATAGCATATTTTCTGCTGAGAAAAGTTATGCATGCGAGTATTTGAACAGACAATAAGTTTGGAGGAACGTAATTTCAATTGTGTTATGACCTTTTTATGTCAAAACCTTATTCTATATCTCACTCTGCACATGCAATATGCTGCACGGTTTTGTGGATATTCGCAAGTAATAGTTACCGTAGAAGTAATAGTTACCGTAGTTGTTCAAGTAGTAGTAGTAGTAAAAGAGTTGTAGTAATAGTATTTAAGGGTAAGTAGTGGGAGTAGTAGAAAAAGTAGTAACAGTTGTAGACAAATAGATAAGTAGTAGAAGTAGAAGTAGTACAGTTATATTGTTGTAGTATTGACTTTTGTTGTTTGTTTGTTTGTCTTGTTTAACGTCCGTTTCTGCAATCTTTGGGCTATTCAGACGTCTCAGAGAGAGGGAAGCGGATACAAAGGAACCCGGGCAATGCTCTACTCTTTTCGAAGGAGCCCGCTGGTTCTTTAACATGCCAAGTATAAAGCACAGCTACATGGGACCTCTGTTTAAAGTCTCATCGGAATGACTTGGTCTGGCGGGTGATCGAATTCACGACCCCTGGACCAATGTAGTAATGGTAAGAAGCGAGGCTGTCTCTAAAGACTGGTGGTAGCTTAATGTAGATAAAAAGATATACAAAAAACTCCTACGGGATCTTTCTGCATTACTGTCGGCCTGCATTAAAGACACATTTCCCCTCAAAAATACGATTTTGTTTTGTTTTTATGCAATACTAAAAAAGTGCTGATTCGTTAATATAGAATCTCAAAGAATGTCTCGTGAAATAAAAATGGCAAAAAAAGTTAAATTTATCAGTAATTTGATTGAATGAAGTCAACGATGTTTTGTATATTATCTGGGGCGAATTGCTCGATTATTTTTCGGTCGCTTTCGTAAGCCGTCCGAACTGTCGATAATTTGCATAAGCATGCACACACAGGTAAACAGGCAATTCGGTACACCTCGGTGTAACTAAATATGTATCGTTTTTAGTTTATACAATCCATATGAATGATCATACGAATAGAAGAAGAAAGCCGTGGTAGTAAAGGGGTTGTACATTTTTAGAACCTTTTGAAGAAGTGGAAGTTCGAATCTCACTGATGACTAAAGTTTTTTAATATATATTTTTTATATAATTTTGCATATGTACAAATGCATGAAATCGTCGTGTGTTTTGTAGGTATCGTTTTTATCGTTAGATGAATTAGATATATTAAACTTAAACTCATTAATTCGCATTAATTACTCGCTGCACAGGTAGACACTGTATTACTATAAGGATTTGCGTGCAATGTAACTTCATTTTACAGACGTGAAAAGCAGCTGGACTGCAGCTTTCGAGGAACATTTGACGTTGGATTCT
>JAULCE010272071.1:0-10855 GCA_032359355.1 Macoma nasuta | reverse complement strand
TTTATTCTGTGCTCTATCCCTGGGGCTTAGTCGGCACTTTATCACTAAGGGCCTAAAACCCAGAACTATCACAAATATTCGCATAGATTTGTTTTTATCCACTCGGCAGTCAGTCGCCGCTCCGTTGTAGACCTGTTCAGTAAAATCCCTCAAATTCGCCAACTACTCACAGACTGGTCCATTCGATCTGTCACCAACCGTTCTCCTAGACACTTGGGACTTAATTTCGAGCGACAAAAACTACGAAGTTTTTGCATGCACCGATTCCAACATGGTGTTCCAAATGCCTAATAAGTTCACCGCCATATGCGCCTCAAATCGACATTGCGAGCAAGGGAAGTACCACATCGGAAGCCTCCTCAGTGTCGTCTTATCTGGGATTTCGTTTTTTTGCAAAAACAACATTGGTCCGAACATTAGTGTTTCGGAAAATCCAAAGTTTACTATTTATGTTTTTTATTTCGTTAAACATTTTGATACACAACCAGTTTCAACCGACATTTTTTTGATTTGGAGCCAAACGGGTTAAACTAGATACTGACTGATACAACCAGTGTCGAGCTTGATCCAAAAGTCCCAATATGAGCAGACATATTGTTTTGCTCTACGCCGATAGTAGAGTATTGTTTTCTCGTAGCACATGTCAATGACATACTCGACTTTCCAGTAGACTATAATGCTTTGCGGCATAATGAGTTCCGGTTAACTTTGCGTATGTCAACAACAGTTTCTTCACCAAACCCTATGGAGTAACAAGATAACCATAATGGTCCCATGTTGCTCACCAAATCAAAGGGTTACAAAACGACCATTGCAAATAACCTTTATGTTTTAGCCATACACAGAAAACTGGCCCGCCCCAAGGGGCCGTGTTGTTAACTCATCTTTATTCATTGAAAAGATTTGGTAAAGGTCTACCAGGATGATTTGGTAGAGGTCTACCAAGATGATTTCTGTAAAATAATTTTGAGATCGGACCAGTAGTTTTTGACAATAAGACTTTCTTTATAGCCAAATAAGAAAAACTTCCCCGTCCTTGGCGGCCATATTGTTTGACATATAATTCTTTGAACTACTTTGGTAGAGGTCTACCCAAGAAACACTTTTGTAAAATCATTTTGAAATTAGATCAGTAGTTTTGGAGAAGAAGTTTTTTTTTTAAAGTTTTTTCACCTTGATTGCCATGACAACCAGAGTTCTGTATACAATGGAATTCTTTGAACAGCTTTCAAAGGAGACCATCCAAGAAACATACCTGCCAAGTTTAATGAAATTCCATTAAGTAATTTAAGAGGAGATGTTGTTTAAAGTAAAAGTGAACATACGACGTACGACATACGACGTACGACGTATGACGTACGCCGGACGGAGCCCGATCACCAAACCTCACCTGAGCATACTCAGGTGAGCTAAAAACTCAGTAGAATCGTCTCTACATGACGATTCGAATGAGTGCTCACTCAATAGGGCGAAATTACTAAATTATTTTCGTGGTGACGTAAGACCCAACAAAACCAAGAACAGATAAATAGTGCATCTGACTGCGTTTGAATTTGAATAAAATAAAGCGTACATGTACAGAATGATTATAACATGACGTGCTTTTAACGCCGGATAATCGGTGTACATGATATCTCAAAACAATTGAAGTCAACTTAACACTTTTACCTCTTCACACTTTACTAATTAAAGTTTCTTATAAAATGCTAGAAGATAAGGACAAAGTTTAATTTGCGATACGCAAATAGTCTGTGCCTCTATATAAACAAAGCATACACTTTTTCACCAATAATGGCAAATACATTTTAAATTGGATTGAAATACTTTTTTCTGGTCAATTGTGCTTTGGTATAAGATTTTGCATTCTTTTACGAAACCAGTTTCGGACTTGCAGGCATGATATGAAATTCCGAGTGTCAAGCATTTAAATTTTTAATCCAACTTCTATTTTAGATGGAGAAATCTTCATCATATTCTCTTAAGATTAATATGTTTTTACTTTGTACGCCTGTAATCCCAGCTTCTGTGAAGGAACAGGTAAATATATTATAATATTTTAATATCAAAGAGAGATCACTTCCTTACAAGATTTATTGGATCAGTCAATTCATATAACTATCGGCATTTGATAACAAGAAACAGTACATAAAAACAAACATGGCAAATAGTACGTAACCAAAGTAGAATACAATTAGGCCGATTATGAACAACACTTTTTAAATGGTAGTACAACTCCATAAAATGAAAGTAAGATTTTAAAGAAGTAGACTGGTAATAGAGTATTAGAAAGTACTTCATTCTTACAAGCTAAACTTATCAAAAAGGTATTTGCAAATTATGGCAAGTTACAAAAGAATTTCCTTTTTACTATATTTATTAATTTTCAAAATTTTAAAGCACTTGGATGTTCATAGAAATTTGTATCACACAACAGCTTTATTGTATTAACTCAAAGTTGACATTCAAAACGGTAATAGAATGCATCGCCTAGAAAGCTATTGTGACATAGGTTACAATGCTTCAGTTTCCATGGAATATCATCAAATTCAAATTCAAGGTTCATTGCATTAAGGCCACCAGTCCATACACACATAATACTTACAATATCATGAATACAATGTGTAGAAGTGTTAAGCCAATACAAACATGAATATCATCTGAAAACATCTAAGTACAATTTTCGTTCGCGAAATACATAGTATATATACATTGCAAGAGTGTGTTTATCCTTGTTTTTGCTGGACAAAAGAAAACATTTGTTTTCAAAAACAGGATTTGCAGTAAAACAATTACGGATGTAATTCGATCTAAGATTACTAATAAGAGGACAGTTTACGACAAAATGTTACTCGTCTTCTATATATGAATCAGAGTAAAGGCACATCCTATTTTCACTCTCTAGCAAATAATGGCGACCAGTCTTAATTGTAATTTGATGAGATTAACCTCTAAGAGACGTAAACAGTGATCTAAACTTGGCAATGATAACGACAGACACATATGTTTTCTTTGTAAACGTAGTTTTAAATTGTACATTTAACGACAATTTCTTATTTATCTCACACCTAAACTTCCAGATCTGCACACATTGTGTATCCCAAACATATGCAAAACCATTTGAATAAAAGTCTTCCCTGATACCCGTGGTCCAGTTTCTATATCCCAGAGTAAGCAATCGTACCCAATACTAAATGCATTGTTTAGCACTATATATATATGCATTGGGTAGCGAGCAAAATCACCCATAGCAGTATCATCACATAAAAATGATTGGACGTCAAGAAATTGTTTACATGCAAAACTTTGAACACTCTCCGCACATTGATAACTATTGATGCCCCATATCTCAGAATTATATAATAATATACGTACATTTTTTTGTATCAACTATAGTAAAACAAACATCATAAGGAAAACGTTTGTAACTTCTTAGACAGTTCAAAGTATACAATAATACTTATTTATTGCCTTTGCCGGCATAGTTTTTTTATACAGTGACAACCTGTAAAGTGAATTCCAACATAGTCAAACCCACATACTGTTTATAACCAATCTTTTATTTTTTGATAATGTACAACCATTTTCAAAAAAAAACAATTGGTGTTGTTATATACATTCGTAGTGAATTTAGTTAAATATAGCATATTGGTTATGGCATTAGGTAACCTGTATGTTTATGCACGGCGTTGTAGATCTGCTTGTTTCATGTTACCTTTAAAGACATATACAAGCAGTCTTTAAACCTAATTACTGATTTTACAAACTCATTCTCCGATTCGAAGCTAAATCCATACATAGAATTTATTCCACAGGGGCGTATTCGATCATGAATTCTGCCCATGGAAATCACTTTAAAGCAGTTGCTTATGACATTGGAGGTTGAACAAGCAATAGTGTCTATTAAAAATGTTCCGCGTGCACTAAAGATTAAAACATTCTGAGAGCAATAGTTATTATTGAAGTATTAGGAGCCACACATTATTTTCGTTTGTATTATTTATCGCATGCCCCTTTTGCAAAGTGTAAGTGAACATTTATGTGAAACATACCATTATGTTGAACATCCGAGGCGTCATATAATATTTTACGGTAATTTTAATACATAAAAGGAAAATGTAGCAAAGAGGCATAGTTTTTACTGATAAATACACCATAGACGCACATGATATTGTTTAACCCAAATTAAGGCATATTATAAATCCATTCTTATTATTTCTATGCGCAACACGATTTTAAGGGTATTCGAGTTTTAATAACAACTGAGTGGATTTTCATATAGTTGTATGAGCTCGGATTGTTTTGTTTATTACCTTCAGAAAATTATCCCCGGTGCCTCTTTACAGAAAATGTCTGAAAAATATCGACCCTTCAAAACTTTGAACTCAGATGGCCATGGTTACATCATTTTGATATGTCTCAGACAGGGAAGACACCAAATTCAAGTAAAATATCGGTGTCTTTCTGAACGGAAGTGCCGTTTGTCAAAACATCATATAGAACGACATCTGCAATACCACTATTTATAAACACTACTGTTTTAAACATACAATTTTCGTTTGTGTAATGATGTATGTGTGGATAGATTTGTTATACATGAGGTGTCTTGAGAAAGGCTGATATACACGCCTAGGCACTAAGACAAAGTACATTAGAACAAGCGGCTGTCGTTTATGACTAATGAATTGTTGTATTATTTTATATTTGTTGGAATATATTTTAAGTCAAAGAAAGCTCTCGTATTCTGTCCATTTTTGGGGTCTTCATTATATTTATTGGTACTATAAAGCATATCACCAATATGCATATAAATGTCAAATTAAGACGATATTTTTCTATTCGATCGATGTTGAAAGTATTCAGTTATCCTACATAAGCGTCACGAATATTCAGATCTGCTCATAACCTCTGACTGATATAACCCAGATGAACTCGATATTATTTTTAATATCAATTTGATCTTTTTATTCGGATTCTTGGAACAGTTTTATAACACGTCTCGTGAGAACTTAGTTTGACAAGTTCCGTTCGATCCATTTGTTTTACGAGCCCTTGATATTAAATCTTCCCGAGACGTGTAGGCATTAAACGACATCAGGTCAAGACGTTCTCTTTGTATAGACAAACCAGACGCGAAACAATTTCATGTTTACGGCAAATTAAAGACATAACCCTCGTTGACACTAAAGCAGAGTTGTCAAGATTATGAAGCAGATCTCACTAACTTTGTTTTTACCAATTTGGCCTTCATATTATATATGAGCATTGTTTCATGTAATTACTCCAGCAATTACTTAGCCCGAGGGTCAAATTGTCGCCTGCAACAACTTCAAAATCTATGTTTCCGCCATAATCTTTGACATCGCAATAATATTGAATTTGCCAGAATGCTTTGGTTCTGATCAGAAACATATCCAGATTAGAAACCGACATAATATGTTTATCATTATTTGATGTGTAATAAATGCATAACACTCGTTATTTCCGGGTTAATCCAACCATCAAGAATTGCGTATCCTATACATGTGAAATGCATTAAATGACGTAATATTGATACAGCGTCATTGTGCTATACTCAATGACAAAATTGTGATGTCAAAAAAGTATGTATAAAATCCTATTTTGGCTCGAATTCGTTACAAATTCTGGTTATTGTGATTTAATACATTATTTTGGATATAATATAAAAATATCGATAAAATGTCTTCTTTGTGTTTTAAAACAACAATTATTGTGTTAACCATACTATACACTACGATTTTTACAGTTTACTTTCCGCTATCAGTTAACTTGTTTTAGTGTTATAATATACTTTTAAGTATGTGATAAAAATAATATGTCAATCGTTGTCATCTGAGATAAGCTTTTCTTAAATTCGTCTAGAATGAAATGTTATAAAGCTCGCCAGAAGCCCGCTTAATAACATTTTTTAGACCCGTTTGGAAAAGCTTATCTGAAACGATATTTTTATTTGAACAACTACTTCTTCATTTGGCAAAATATCAATGCTTTTCGCGAACCTTTAGGGGACTGAACGTTATGTAATCCCACAAAGAGTACATGGTCATTTTTTATTATCCTCAATGAAACGATGAGATGTTGTGTTATGATTTAGTTGGACCAAATGACGTAGCAATGACTAAGCTGTTGCCGTATTTGATCACCCTGCCTACTCTATTTGCAATAAGAAAGGATCGTACTACACCAATGACGTATAATACACATTGATTTAGATCAAACAGCTCAATCTGAAACAGTTGATTCGATCATTTTTTTTGCCAAAGTCGGTGTTTCTAAATTTAGGGTATAGTCTAGCAGCCAACTAGCTTGACCTGGAAGTGGAGTATATACAATGTTTTTGGTTGGTTTGGGTTACTGATTTCATAAATAATAAGAATCCGCTTGATGACACCCTGTCCTCCTTTTGCATTTTTTGTAATCTACATAAAACAAAATGGCCACCATTGTTCTACTGAATATACTATAATTAGGATAACTCAACTTCTCGAAGGGACTTGTAAACAACCTTTAATGTATATACGGTTTTTGTATCAATAGGTACATCAGAATAACAGTAGAGAATGGTATCTTTAAAAATCACATAAATGAATACATGTAATATGTAATTGAAACTGACGTGGGATTGATGTAGCTGCCTTCCTGGTTATCATCAAAACTGAAGTTATCAGATTGGCAGCAACATGCATCATTCTGCTTACACAAGCATTTTCAATGATGTAATTTATTCTTTACCCAATATCCTAAAATTCGCCATATTGCATAAAAGCGTCCCATTGTTTTAAAACATATTCATGATTTTAGAATAAAACAGTCAAGTTTTTTCAACATCACCTAAGTTCTATTTGCCAAAGGGCCACTTATCTGTTTTTTGATGAGCATCGATACAGTGTCAATGTGACAACGTGGTACATACGCGGTTTTAGAAGAAACCGACGATGTGTTATACTAAACATTCAATAATGATTCCTCACTAATTAAAAAACAAATTGTTATCACGTTACTACCACATACGTTAAATCCGCTCTTATGTTGCCTTATCATGAACGCTTTTTATTGTTGCTAACGGTAGATATCGAGACGGTATTCAAACTACTTGCAGGTACTGATTTAAAATAAACATTTGAAATGCCCTATTCCTCTTAAATGCTTATAACTTTATTGACTTATTTTTTTCTGAGTAATAACGCATCGGGGTACTTTGTAGAAGAAGTAAACTACATTTACATACCATTCTATTTGAGGTCAAAAGGCTAAATGCTCTTTCGAAGATTATTGTGGTAACAAAGCTTTCATGCTACTTCATTAATCATCCCCAAAGTCCTCTACACTTTGTTGGGGTTCTATAATAGCATACTCGCTATTCTCTACCGTATAATGCGTAAGACAATGCACACTTTCAACATGTTTATACAGTTTAGCACCGACTCGTGCATGCGGTTCACACTGACACTTTTAGCAATATCATCTTACAAAATAGTTGGACAGCTTGTGAGTAGAATGATGTATTATGCAAACGAATTGGAACCATACCAGCCCCGAGTTAATCGGCTCGTCTTGGATTCCAAACTGCCTGACACTTATAGCAATAACATCTTCAAATAGATCATGACCTTGACACTTTAGAAACAAACGTGTATTTCATTGGAATTTAACCTGTTCCTTCACAGAAGCGCCTCTTAGGGTCTCTGTATCTGTTGGTTTTTTTGAAAAAACATTGTAGGAAATGGATGATTGCTCGTAACGACCAAATGCTCCATTTACGTTAATGATTTGAGTTAAATTCACAAACGGCAATTTTCGTTTGCCTTGATTTTAATGTCTTCATTTATCTTTCCTTGCGAGTTAGTCTTAATATTGTGTGTAGGGGAAGGATTAAGGCATCGTTTAAGCAGTTAAGAATAGCATTCGTCTGAATAGTATTACTAATCGGATTAAGTACCTGATCACCTTTTATGAACTGTTTAATGCGCGTAAACAGGGTTATCCGAATACTTAAAGCCGATACGGTAAACACGACTTTGTAGAATGATTAATTAGTTTTCAGAACGTTGCACCTAGAAAACACTGTCAGCATTCGCTCTATTGTTAGATCTCTTGTGATGTGCTCACCTTTGGTGATGTTATATAAACAGCGAGCTGTTCAATCGTTTAATCGCATCCCCCATAATTAATGATTACTGTTCAGATTATTAACTAAGTTGAGGTTTTTCTGGTAAAGCAGCTATAAAATCAGCAACTTCGGGCTAATGGAGGTGCTTAACCATTTCATATGCTACTTTAGACTCATTCACAATGCACGAATATGATGACTATAAGTATTATCTATTTTTGAAAAGATTCTTGAATGGCTGTTGAAAACATTTTGGAAAATTGAGCATGTGTAAGGATTTGACGAACATATTAAATATATAGCCAAATGGGATAAATTAAAATGTTTGTAAAACATTGTGGAAAATGAGATATAATGTTCATTATAAGAAAATGCTCTGTTTTCCACATTTTTTTAAAGTTTTTAATAATCGATAGAACGCGCTTCTGTGGTCTAAATGGTAAATTATGTATAGGTTATTTTACATTGTTCTGTACAATACGGAACTAAATTTGGACGAGTACACAGCTTGGAAGGTCATATTGGACGAGCCGCTAGGCGAGTACAATATGACTTTCCAAGATGTGTACGAGTAATATATTACAGAACAATGTTAAATGACCTTTTTATTCTATACCTTTAAATAAGAGCAGAATAACAAAACAGCATGTTTTGCATATTTTGATCTTCGGGATAACAGATAACAAAAATAACAAATAACAATTTCAATGTCAATTATGTGAAATTAGGCTTTGCCTATGGACGGTTAAAGCCTTCTATACTACATTAAATTAAGTGTAGATGTTATGTCTAGTGTCCATGATTTCGCTTTAATACTGGCATTTGAAATGATAATATTCATTATTAAGGGATTAATTACTCTAGGCCTGTATGCACAAAGCTCCTCAGGGAAATATTTCCCTTATATTTGATCATTTTCCACCTTAAACGTTTTGAAATTTCCTAAGTGGTTTTCCCAAAACTTTCGCCTTGGGAATCCTTTTTTAAGTTAAGGGAAGACCAACTTCAGCTTTCTCAGCTTTATAAATGCTCATTTTGATGTTGCAATTAGGTTAAAAGTCATAGTGTGACCACATTTTCTTAGTTCATTTTCTATCCCATGGTACTGGTTGTGTGCCAATATTCAGCAGAATTGTGTTTTCGATCAAAATGAACAGCGACAACAACAAGAAATGCACACTGTAGGCGTTGGATAATGAAGTCAGAGCTAGCATGATAATTGGTTAAATACCCACTTGTGACCACTCATTTTCTTAGTTCGACATTTTTTTATCTGATAGAAGTGGTTTTAAATCAATATTTTACACAAACATGTTTTTCATCATTTTCATTACACGTGGTATGACTAAGCAACACTAGTCGATTCGGATTTTCATTCGGAACCTTTTTACGGTTTTCGGTTTTTATCATAGGTTTAACATGGGGCCTGTGAATCGTACAATACGGAAAGAATATGGGGATTTTTGTACGCGCATGCGTCCAAATACGGAAATATACGGTCACGTGGTTCAAAAGAGCAGCCACGATTGTACGTATAAATTAGGTATAGAATAAAGCATCGTAATCCAGCAATAGATTGTATCAATAAATGTCACTTATATCTTCTGACAGCTAATATCAATGAGCTCGTTTGAAACAGTCGACGACGCAGCTGCTCGTCTTGGTTTCTACAATTAACAAGACAACGCAAATTGATCAAGTGTCTCCTTATAGTCAATTTCTACCAAAATAGACTATTTGACTCTGAATCATTACCCTTCTGATGTTATCTAAGTATTCAGACACCCTCTCTACACTACTTTCACCTTATCCAACTATTCACGACTTTTAGACGAGGGTTAATTTGTAGACAGCTTGGATCCTAATCAGGCGCTGATGAAATCGGCCGCTGAGCAGGATCCAAGCTGCTTGACACTTACATGAAATATGTTCATAAAAGTCAACGGAATCGGATGCAAATTAAAATTGCACCAGAAGTATGATTGAGCAGACTACACTTTTTAAACCAGGGTAAGTGTAACTGTTAGAAGTTATAACATGCAATATGTTTTTTTATTAAAAAAGATATCTAAAGACTCTTGGAATTAAGCAAACAATATGCCTAATTGACCAACCAATTTATCAATACATTTGGGTTCTTTATAAAACGCAGTACTGGAGAGAGTTATTGCAATTGGTTTGGTTCTTTGTCATTGGCAATGTCTCGATAACCCCTTTTCATGTAATAGATTGTATCACGGAACTGCGCGACGGCTCTGCACTTGATGAAATATCCGCAAGCGAAACCAATACCTTCAGCCAAAGAAGCCCTTGTAATTATTTTAATACTTTTTTCTACATCTCAGTTCGCCCTGTAACGTCAAAATGACTAAAATAATTAGAAATAGAACAGACAACGTTTTCCTTATTGAGAGTATCTGATTAACAATTGTATCGCACCGATAGGTATAATCCGGTAAGATCAGTTACTCAAAATTGGCCTCGTGATCCGAATACAGAGGCAGGCAACTCAATGCTTTACTGGGTTCTATCTTATATATGTCACCGGATGGCTTTTTTGGGTCTTCCGAGGGTGTCAATCGAGTAAACCAGATCTGTAAATATAGTTTATTTATAATATTAATTATAAATAATTTCTCAAAGCAAAAAATCAACACAATCAGTCAGTTTGAATCATAGATAACCTCTGACCCAAACCCACTGATTGGTCGAAGCCTCAGGTAAATC
>JAULCE010271960.1:0-10855 GCA_032359355.1 Macoma nasuta | reverse complement strand
ACACAAAAAAAGCCATTGTATAGTTTTCCGCCAAACAAAAGAAATAGACAAAGGGCGTTTCCTTGATTGTCAAAATATAACGTTGTCAATTTCTAATGAAGGGATAACGACCAATGAAAAGTCTACTTGAATTTAAAAAAAACAAAAAAAACAATTGAGTGCGCATGCTCATAAAAGTGTGGTGAAACCGTGACCTACTTCCAGTTATCGCACCCCCAACTGTGCTTTAAGTGTGACCTATTTCCAGTTATCGGACTCCAAAAGTATACCGATACCGAGATTTAAAGCACACTCGAGAACAAAGGAAATTTACGCCGGGCATGCGATAAATACATGTACAGACATTTAATTGATTTGAAAATAATGGAGAATCATTACGCAACAACCACGTCTCCATCAGTATCTGATCTATGGAAATATGTATGATAATTGTATTTGACAGCAAGATTGAAAATTATTTCATCGAATAGAGACGAAGACACGAGTGAGAACATCATTTTTGCATCCACTCGAGATGAAATTAAATCAAACTTACAACCTTTAAATATAATATACAATTATTCGATGTTTACATACCTTTTCCTGAACTATGAACTTTAGTCACTTACTCATTTTGTAGCATACGTTTAGATTATTACATGTTCAATCACATTAAACTAGTTTTTTAAGGCGTCCTAACCCGTCCTAACAATATCTTAAAACGGGATGTGGTCTGGCTTGAACGTATAGCTTTGACAGGCCAATGTCGATAATACGACCTTAATTAGTACATAAACAGTTCTCGATACGTCCATCTCGTCTTTATCCCGTATGTAGTCCGTTTAAATCACGTTCAGATGGGGTAAAAATTGCCCGCTCACCTCATGAAGTATGACGTTTCCAAGCAGTCCAAGCCGTTAGTTTAAACCCGTTCGTAAATAGTTCTGCTTAGTTCCTTATACGTCGAAATCAGTTCTAATTAGTTCGCAACTCGACCACAATGTTCATAGACATTTCAACTTGTTCTGACTACGTCCTCAACTCGTTCCCAATACATTCATAACGTAATTGCAAGCATGCCCTGACCTGATTGCTATTATAAACCAAACACGTTTTTGCCAGTCCTCTGTTCGGTTTTAACACATTTCTCACTAAATTAATATTTAGTCGTCTCCTTCTTCTCTCTCTCTCTTCCGTCTTATTTTATTCTTGCTCTGCTTCCAACAAAAATCCATAAAGACCAACATTCAACATTTTAAGAGATGCTATGCTATCCATGATTATAGGCATATAATTTTAAAATCTTGAAGTCAGGAACAGTTGGAAACTGTACAAATACTATGTCCAAATGCACAACCAGTGAAACAGCGGCCCTTTTTGTATCGTACTATAGTGTATCAGGATGCAAGCAGAGATCAAATGTTGTTTATTTTTCTCTATTATTTATTCTCCACTCATACCGCATGTATCATACTGCGCATGCTTAGACATACTCGTATGTATAGTATACGGCAGAAGGATTCCGTTATTATTCTAACTCGAGGATCAGGTAGGCATACACTACATTCTGTTTTCCTTTAAATGAAAATCATACTCTTTTCTTAATCAAAACATACATACAACTAAAATAACCTGATAACAAACTACCACAATCTAGACTTCAAACTCTATCAAGAACAGCTACTTTACTCCATAATAAAATCATCAAATTTGGCTGGATTGTTTCATCCTAACTGGTCTGGTAGACTGGCTTTGACTCTGACAATCGCCTATCTGACCAGAATCGTGACAGCTAACTGAAACAGATTCATTACTTAGAAATTGATCTAGATTCCTGACTAGAGTCGTTCTGGCTGAAACTGTAACATAATCATTGGACTTTTTTTTTCGTCTTTACTTGCCTCACCTACTGTCTTTATATGTATGTCGTTTCTTTCAAAGGTCACACCCTGTTCAGACTCTATAACAACATTGTTCTATCATTTTGAAACAAGAAACTCAGGTTTTGGGTAGAACCTGGTACTAAATTTGGTGACTTTCTCCCGTTTGACCAACACATTATCCCCTTCCACTAATCCACTTTGCCCCCTCGTCGCTTCAAATCACTCTCTTCCATGTTAATATTGAAATGTTCACTTATGAAATTGCGATCCATTATCTGACTGAATGGATAAAGGTTACCAATAAGCTTCAAATATTTTGTCGAAAATATTTGTAAGTTCTCAGATGCAGTTGATTTCATGACTTCAGTTTCAGACCACATATTGTAGTAATCTAGAAGTACCAATACTTTATCACCAGATGAAAATGACCGAAGTAAATATACTGTTAGATGCTGCCATGGCTTTAAAGGAAGTTATGTTCTACACATTGGTTCAGGTTAAATGGAACTAACAGACACCCATGATATGATTTACAATACTGTTCAACAGCTTTATATATCCTAGGTCACCAAACCTTGCTCCTAATCCTTTGTTTCATTACTACAATCCCTGTATGACCCTCATGAGCTAATTAAAGGACCATAAATTTAGGTACCCCTCAGACTAGCTTACCAATGGAATACAGTCCATTCCGAACAAGTTAATACTCCTTGTCATTTGTTTTTACCACTGCCTATCAAGCAAACGACCCATATTATCCTGCAATTCTGGATCCTGCACAGACCCAGTGTATATGTCTCTAGTTGTCATAGTAAGGGGGTTACTTCTCTTGTAATAAAATGCACAAACATTCAGACACCGCAGATAACATACATTTTTGAGTAAAGGCGAGACAAAAAATCTGCAATATTTTTGTAATCAGGTATTTTACGGAACCTATATGTGTAGGTTTGCATCCTATGGACCCATCTTTTAATCCTAACATAGGGCATAGACCTAGCAGAGTAAATGCATTCTAGGGGCTTATGATTTGTTAGGAGTTCAAACTCTCCTCATACAAATAAACATGAAACCTCTCGCAGACCGAGACTATCCCTATTGCTTCTTTTTCGGTTTGCGAGTAACGTGTTTCAACGTCGGACAAAGCTCTGCTGGCATATCAAGCAACTTTCTTATTCCGAATGAGAACCGCCCCCAAACCTACAAGACTAGCGTCTGTAATAACCCATAATTTTGCAGTTTCATAAAATTACCTCAGTTTCAACATCAGACAGGAATTATTTTAGTCTATTCAAAGCAATCTCCTGTTCATAACCCCTAACAATAAGTTCTCACCGTTTCGTAAGCTCCGCAATGGTTCATTTAGAGTAGCCAAATTTGGGATAAACCTTGCAGAGAAATTGATCAATCCCAAGAAACTTCTAACCTCACTGACAGTTTCTGGTCTACACACTTCTATGATTGCTTAGTTTCAGTTGGTCCCATGCCATCATCTGCCAATACACGTCGAATGAAAGTAATTTTTGTCATGCGAAAACTACATTTCTCTCAATTAAGTGTAAGACCACATTCTCTGAACGTTGACAGCACCTTTTTCAATCCCTCACCATGTTCCTTGCCACACTTCCCATGTTCTATAATAGCATCAATAATATTCCTTGCTCCCTCATAGCCTTGCAAAACTAAAACAATCACTCTCTGATACATTGTTGCAGAACAAGAAATTCCAAACATCAACCTTTTGTATTTATGCAAGACCTTGTGAGTTACAACGGTAGCAATCTCTCTAGGTAGTTGTTTTAGCTCAATCTGGTGATACGACCATTTAATATCTAATTTGCTTAAAGCTGAACTTTCATCCATGTCATACAATACCTTATCTGCTGTCGGAATTGGATACATATCTCCCTGAACAGCTTGATTTGCAATTCTCATACCGTTCATCCATCTCTTTCGATTAAAGTCAACTCGGCATTCTCACCATGCTTCACCGAGGCCAAACTACCCCTGTCAAAGGTAATAGGTCTGTGCGTCCTTAAGCGTAGAGTGGTTTTGAAGCCTTCTCCGATGTTCTTTTTATACCAGACTTCGTAAATGACTAACATTGCGTTCTCTCAGTTACTTCACAGCATTTACCAAGGTCAATACTTACTGGAAACTGGTACGCCACCTACTGTCACATCTACTGTCACCTCTCTTCCGATGAAAATTTACTACAAATACGTGGTCAGCTCGGTCATCAGAGTACTTTTGATCTACTTGTACGTGTCAAACATCTCGTTTCTTTGTGTCGTCTGTCTAATTCCTGAATTTCTTTCTATAACAGCACACAAAGTGTCTATTCTTTTTTACAGTAACTACGTTGTTTCCCTAATGCTGGACATGTGACTTGTTTTGCTCCGTGGCCACAGTTGAAACATGTCATTACGCCACTACGTACAAATATGGATTTCTTTTTTTGGGCTTAAAGTTTGATAGTTTATTTACATCTGTCCTAACACTTTCTTACCCTGATGCGTGAGACTCAGTCTGCTCCATTGCACAATCAATTCTACTTCCGAAAGGAACGTTTTCCTGCGGGGAGAAGTAGTTACCAAGCGCCAGTACGGTTTCCTTGTAGTCTTCAGAGTCTTCGCCCGCATCCGCCACCGTCAGTGTATGAAAAACATACAGTGTCTGCATATATGCTGAATTAAATATCAATGCTGTCTTTTGTTTTGCATCAGTTAAACACTTTCCTTCGGTGAAAAACTCGACCGCTGGAAACCATCGTTTCCACCAGCTTCCCATGCTCAAACATATAAAAGGTATCCGGCAGAAGGGATCCGTGTTATTCTAATTCGGGAATCAGTCTGCTATGCATTCACTACACATACCTTGTCTGATTTTACTGCAGATGGGGTAGAAGTTTTAAGAACTACGTAAAAACGCAACTCACGTACACAAAACGAGTAGGGCGTACTGAGAACTTCTGCGAACTTTTAGAACTGTATAGTAACGTGTTGCAAACCTTTTCAGAACTTGTATTTTGTGTGTTCGTATTCAGACGGACAAACGACGAACTAAGGACGTAATGCGGTCGAGAGCTATAAACGGACCCGGATTTCGTTCACACGTACTGCCAATAGACGCCCGACCGCACCACGTCATAAGCACGTTTCTTATAGGCGATTCCGTTCGTAGTACGTCGATCTCGTTTTAAGAACGTTGTTCTTTCGTCTTATTGCAAAAAATAATTGCCGAAATATATTTGAACAGACTTAAAGTTCTGAAGCACCATTCCCAATCAACCCCTCCATGAAATTCGAAAACATTTCGTTCATTAGGGACAGAAAACTTATGCAGTTTGTGTTTTCGGATACTTTCCTGTGACACGTTTCTTGCTGGTGTTCTTAAAATGTAGTGGTACTGATTACCTATTTCTCCATTGTTACATGCATTACAAAGATGGTCAAAACGATAAACATTTGTCCATCTAATTTTTTCAATAGGTAAGTGATTGGCACATATTCGGAAATAGATGATATTATATGCCAATAATGGGATTAATATACCATTTTGTTCATATTTGTGTTACATTTCATAAATTCTATAATTTATACACTTAGTCGATTCATGAATTGTACTAAGACATAATTGGGAATATTGATCTCGTAAAGACTTTTCTACCTTATTTAGCAGGATTATTTTAGTACCTGCAAAACTTTGATTTGCCCAAATAAAGCTCACACCACATTCATTAAAATATGTTTCAACAAATACATAGTGAGAACAAGTTTGGTGTGATGGGGGTATAAGGTGTTGCGTAAGGCCCTCATTTGACAAACCTAATGTGTTTCTAGTCTTATTTCCTGACAGTATTTGAGCCAGTCGAGTCACCATAGCCTGTTTCTTATTGAGATTTTTGTTTTATATAATACCAGGCTCAAGCAAACCGTCTGACGCATACTTTTAAATATATATCAAGTTTACCCAACCAACGAACTTAAATAAATTGGCCGAGCCATGCATCGCCTATGCGATTTCGTCCGATACATGTATATATTTTGAAGACATCATTGCTGATTATTTTTACATACGTTGAACAAATCAGACCAACCTAAATACACTGCTAAGATTTTTTTACTAGCTATAACCATCCGGTGTAAGTGACCATATCAGCAAGTTTTCACTCAGAACACTGCTTTTAACTATTTTATTTATGTCAGCAAAGGGTTCACGCAGGACATTCAGTCAATTTTAGCAAGCTTCACTCAGGTCAGAGCACTAACTACTCAGTCAATTTCAGCAAGGCTTCACTCAGAACAGAGCATTACTTATTCAGTCAATATTAGCAAGGTTTCAATCATGAAATTGCATTGCATTATTTGTTCAACCACTGTCAGCAACGGTTTCACTGAGAACTTTACTTTACCTATTCATTTGTATTAGCAAAGTATCACTCAAGACAGTGCATTGAATATTCAACCAATGTCAGCAAAAGTTCACTGTTAACAGTGCAATAATTATTCAGTCAACATCGGCAAAATTTCATGCAGGACAGTGAATTAACTATTCAGTCAATGTCAGCAAGATTTCATTGATAGTTTGTAAACTATGCCGCCAATGTGGTAAAAAAGGTTGCACTTAGTACAGTGCTTTAAATTTGCCATCGCCATTGTCGGCGAAAGGTGCCATTGAGAACATTATATCTACTATTCAGTCAATATCAGTAAGACTTCACTAAAATGTTTATTAAGAATTTAATCAATGTCAGCAATGGTTTCACTGATAACAGTGCAGTACCTTTTCAGTCAATGTCTGCAAAGGATTTTACTGAGAACAGTGTATTTACTTTCACCAAAGTCAATATAAGCAAGGTCTAATCAGGCCATGTAATTAACTATTTAGTAAATGTTGGCAATTCTTAACAAAGAACAGGGCATTTACTATTCACTGACAGTCAATCTAAGAGCAAGGTTATACTCAGGCCAGGGCATACACTCTTTAATTGTAATGATTCAATGGGAACAGAACATTTGTTATTCAGTCAATATAAGCAAGGGTGTACTGAGAACATTTCATTTACTATTCAGTCAATATCCGCACGGTTTCAATCAGGACATACCATTTACTATTCATCAAATTTCAGCAAAGATTTAACTGACAACAATGCATGAACTGTTCAGTCAATACCAGCAATGTTTCTCTTAGGACAGTGCATTAACTATTCAACCAGTTTCCGCCAAGGTTTTACTGTGAACATTGCATTAACTATTCAGTCAATATCGGCAAGGTGTCACGCAGGACAGTGCATAAACTTATTCAGTCATATTCAAGATTTCACTGAGTATTATTTATTAACTATGCCGCCAATGTCGGAAATAGGTTACACTTAGAACAGTGCTTTAACTATGCCGTCGCCATTGTCGGCGAAAGGTGCTATTGAAAACAATGCATTGACTATGAAGCCAATGTCGGCAAATGGTTCAACTGAGAAGTATGCCGCCATGTCTGCAAACAGTTCCATTTAAAACCGGGTATTAACTTTATCCAGTGTCTTATCAAGTATGTTATTGTTGTTTATGATTTAACGCACGTATGGTGATGTGAATCTCGTAGAGACTTAAAATTAGGTTCAATGTGATAGTCATTTTTAAAAATGCGACAAAATATAGAGTTCTGACCCAATTACATGTATTGTTAAGAAAAATATGATTCACGGGGTTAATTCAATGGACAACTTAAGTAAAACATGTCTCGACTCTGCACGCTAGCAGTACACTTTTCCAACCCTTGATGACATATTCAAATTCTTTGAATCTAGGTCAGACCCTTAAAGACCCAAATTGTTCGGCACTCATATTCTAAAGTCAAGAATTAAGACAAAAATATCATATTATATAAGAAACGAATTGATCACTTGCGAATTACTGGTCATGTAAAGAAGTTACAGAAACAAATGACAAAATATGTATTGCGGATGCTTTGTTTGACATAATTACTCAATTTGTTATTTTCGGCACCAAGATATTCAGTAAACGTTCCGTGTCTGATATGTCGTTGTTGTATTGTTCCAAGCGGTGCACTGTGGAAGATGGTGTTCGAATCCTTTAGACGCTTTCACAAGTATCGACGAATACAATGACACGGAGACGTTTTGGTGTGAAGATGGGTGCTGTGGGGAACAAGGTGGACTATGGTGCTGTGTCGGGTATGTTAACCCTTCAACCGCTGCTTATATTATCATCTATCCCAAATCTGAACTGAATGATTATTTTAACCTTGCCCACGATCGCTTTAAATGTTGTGGAGCTTTTTCTTGACGGTCAAATAACTTATTTCCAGATAAGACGCCATGTAATTCTGCGTCGGATCTAGATTCAAGCTGTTTTAATATTTTAGTAATTTAGATGATAAAAAATGTTCCACAACCTTTATTGAAACCGAACATATCTTGACTGTATACAGCAAGTCTTGCAAGATAACATTCGTAATGTACCAGACAAACCATACCCATTTTGTCAGGTTAGTGAATACGGTGTGAAATTCACATGATAATTTCTGATATGAATTTGCATGGATGCTCTAAACTACCTGTTCTCGTGCGATCAACGAATGAACAAGTAAGCGTGATATAAGTTGTTTTTGTTTGATGCCCTGTTTGGACTGCTGAATGTTTCATGAGATCGTTTCATGCTAGTGTAAGCTTGTACCCATATCATATTCTGAGTATCACGGCGTTTGATCCGGATCAAGGCCGTTTTGCATTCAAACAATATGTGCAATTATTCTTAACCGAATTGGACATGGTTAAAATGTCATCAAGATGAGAGGTTTTAACCATTTATTTGCGATATGAAGAGGGTTAAGTGTTCAATCCATATTGTTCTTGACAATCTAATTATATCCTATAATATAATTTGCAGCTTGGTAAATTAACCCACTACATTAGATCTACATGCTATTTTAAAACTTATCCACATGTACTGAATCTCATTACGCCAATTTTGAATGGTAATGAATTATTAAGGAAAATGAATTTGCTCATGTTAAGCAAATGCTTAATTTTCCACAATATTTCAAATGTTATCTGCCACAAAGGCACTTGAACGCTTTTAAATGAGGTTAAGGGTTAAAAACCTTTTCCCGTTGGAGGACGCTATATCTTCCCGCTAACCATTTCACTGCCATATCCGGATCAAGACGACAGTGCATACCCAGATCAGACGCATGTAACAATATTTACATCAGACGCCTTCAGCAAAACTTAATTCCAGTATAAGGGTTCAGGAAAAGCCAAAGTAAAAAGCTGTACGTAAAAGTATCTGGGTTAATCTGCGTCTAATTTGGAAAAAAGCCATTATAATTCAATCTATAAATATCCTATTATCTTATTGGTTAATGTGACAAAATTTGCGACCTACACATATCGTATTGAAGGTCGCAAAATCAGCTGGCGGATCATCATATGTGTATTATTGCTCATGTTTTAATATGCTTGAACTAAACAATAGTATCGACAAACAGTTTGGCTGCATAACACTAATGATTACATTTTAGCAGCCCCAAACCACAATCTAACGTCATTCCGTCTTAATCGGCCCGCACTGTGTAGAGTTTATTTATCATCAGACAGTTATGACGACTCAGCTGGCTCGATTACATATAAATAATAAGATTACGGTCACTTTTGATTTGCGAATCGAGAGTCTTATAATACAGTTAAAGTGGAATATTTAGGTTCGCTGAAAAAAAGTTGTAAACGATTACACTTCGTATTTCAAGAATTGTTGCTATATAACAGGGTTAACTTAACTGTAATTTGAACATTTCTGACGTATATCGGGGTTTTAACGGTCTTAAATGATTTAACGGTTGAAATTTTTCATTAAAAGATAAATGTTCGTCACTTTAGCAGTTCTCAAATATACACTACATGTAATGTAAATATATTGCCAAAACACACTGACAATGAACTTTCCTCGACGACTCAGCGAAGTCCGCTCTATGTCGTACGAGAATGATATTTAACCGATTAACGGACTTCGTGATTTTCATCCTACGCGTACTAGGTTGGTATGTATTCGGACTACCGGACTTTGCTATTTCCGCCTTATCTTATAAATAGAAAATAAACGTGGTTTTATGTATAATAAAAGGTATAATTATTAACCTACTGTACATTTTGCTTTCTAATCGCCAACCTCATTTGCGATCGCCATATATGTTTAATGTACCTAACATTAGTGAAAATATTGGACGAGTATCAAACAGCCTTAATCAGGATTTGCACACAATATATACATGCCTGACCTAGCTATTTTATTCACTTAGTTGAAATGACACTTTCAATATGAGTATTAAACAGTTGTTTGAATCAATCATGTTTCTTCCTTGCGTAGTAAAAATATATAAACACTTAGAATGTTAGCACGGGGATGGCGGCCATCGTGCATTTATTTTCATTTTGAGGGCTTATGAGCCATGTTTTAGCCGGGCATACAACATATTCGAGCTAAGCTCCCCTCAATATCCCTAAATAGCATATATGCCATAATGAACACGATGTGCCCTCGGGGTTTATATTTCTTGAGAAATGTCACAGTCTAGATAGGACGGAGATAGCAAGAAGTGACAAGAAAAATCAAAATAAATTTCTGTTTCTTAATCGTGTATACGTATGAAGGGTTATTTTCTCATTTAAAATATTTACCGAATACTGGCATACTAATAAACACATTGTTTTTTAAAAATATGTTATATATAGAGCTATTAAATCAAAGCAGCACGAACGGAGCACGCAGTGCCCCTGTGTTTAAAACAGTATACATTGTCGCATGATACTAATACTTATTGAGCTTAAAGTATGGATTTGAGCATAAACAAATGTAAAAAAAATCGATGGAAAAGAAACATTTCATTGTTTTTAAAGCACCGTCAAATATTGTGACAGGAGAAAAGGAGATTCTGCAGACTTTACCCGTTCACTGCCTTACCCCGAGTGTAGTATA
>JAULCE010271849.1:0-10856 GCA_032359355.1 Macoma nasuta | reverse complement strand
TAGCACCGGCTTAAGCGGTATTCAATTTTCAAAACTAAAAGTGTTGAAATTCATGATCTCGAAGGACCAGAAAAAAAAGAAGTTATGTTTTACCGTTAACATAACTGTTATATTTTTACCCATTTGTATTCCATATAATTGCATGTTTTTCTTATATATTTTTAAAAGATATAAAGGGGTCAGTATAATCTGCCGTACAAAATTACCTAAGATTTTTCAATATGATATTATTTTCACATCTAAATAATTCAATTAATTAAACCATATTAGATATACATCTATAATATAAAGGTTTATATGTATATCCTAAATCTTTACATAAGGTATATTCACAAGCAAAATGAAACTCATCTTATATAATAGGTAGATAATAATAAAAACCGTTTATCTTAATCCTAAGTTTGGTTTTACATTAGTTACAAGTATTTACGCTTTGCGCCATGCATGAATCTTTTAGCGCCTTTGAAGAGGACGGGTTTTGAAAATATTGTGAGCATTTGATCGTTACATGTACGAGCCAATGCTCCATTTCCCACAATGTTTTCGACATAATTAAAAAACAACACACTCCCTTTGGATTTTCATCAGATTCTTGCCTTGTGGATTACATTAAATACAACATTTGAAGTAAGGAGACAAATATTATAGCATGGTCTTTATCGTATTTTACACGAAGCAGCAATATGATTTAAACGAGATACAAAGGATCTTACATGCCTGATTATAGAACTATGTATTAAACGAATTAGATGAAACTAAACGTGTTTATTACTATTCAGCATTCTATGAGCACAAATATTAGATTATATTTATCACATAGCCGCTGATAAGCTGTTATTGTAGTTACCTGGACATAACCTACGACACGGTAGTGATGAATCAATTTCAACTGTTGTACATCCCTACCACGGCGTAGATAACGCTACTAATGTGCAGGCATTTTGTTTATAAAATTCACGTCAGCTAGCTTTTTAAACATACATGTAGTTCGATTCGCTTCAGATCTGATTAAACTATTGTCTGTGTGTCAAACATCTTGGCTCCGAATTAAACGCCCAACTCGGCGTCTGATGGGGGATCAATAAAATCTAAAAAAAAACAGTATTCAAATGGTAGTGATGAATCAATTTTAACTGTTATACATCACTTTAATTAATTAGTTTCAGTACTAAATGCTTAATATGAAAGTTATCTAGGAGAAAGGATAATGGCTTTGAGAACATTGGAAAAATGGCGTATTTGCTCGTAACAAATATTCATTTCTTAACGCATGACAATTTATTCCGAACCATAGTGTCATATGCAAACATCTTGGATCCGGCTGAGACGCCGAGAAACTCGGCGTCTCATCCGGATCCAATCTATTTGACACTTTTCCAATATATTTTGCACAAATATAAGTTAATCTGTGAAGGTTTAAACTTATTTTTGGAAAGGACTCGGACACTGCGTAACATTCTAACTCTGTAAAATTGTCGTCTGTAAAATTATCTTGTCGAAATCGCATCAAATTTGTTAAATCTATTGAGCGTGTGTCTAGCAGATTGGATTATTATCAGACGCTTATTAACTCGGTCAAAGTTTCAGCCTCCTGGCCTTTTCTAAGATATATTTTTCAGCAGACTTTATGTTATATCCATCCATCTTTTCTGTATTGAGACTTTTTGAAAGGATCATGCGGCCAAACTGTTAAGGATGAATTAAAATATCGTCCATATAATTTTCCCATTTGGAGAATTTATTGCATATATTCATAAAGAAATTTAGGCCAACAGTTACATTTAAGCACGTTTATCTGGCGCCCTGTTTTAATGCCATCTGCAAAAGTACAAACGTTATGATGATCTATCGGCTCTTGAGAATGTTTCAGGCGACACATCTTGGCAAATTGATTGAATCATCATAAAACACCAAATTTTGGACTCCCTGTCTGTCTGTCTCAATTGTCTATCAGGTTCCAGAACTTCATTAGATTTTACCTTGAGACAATTTCTGAATACACCGATGGCCTAGCAAACGTGTTGACCAAGATCAAATTGCTCCTGATTTAGTGTTAAAACGCTAAGGCAACGCAAACGCAATACAAATAATATGAAACGATAACAATTGTCTTGTGTTTTAATCGGTATAATTACTTTGCGTGTCAACAGTTTGGAGCCGGAGCAGACGCCGAGCAATTAAGCTTCTGATCTGGCTCCAAACTATTTGCATAGGTTATCTATAGCGTATGTCTAACGCGTTAGTTGGTAAATACTAGCTTTATTACCACTGTACATTTGTACGTGTTTTTGCAGATAAATTCATTCAACATATGTCAATTTTGATCTGTCTTTCATTTATCAGAGCTCTTTCTGGAATATTTTCATAATATGACGTCCGGGCATGTAAACACACATATCTTTTTTATATATTTACAGACATAATAACAGATATATGATTCATTACAAAAGTAATATCCAGTTATTTCTATAACAATAAAACTGTTAGCGCTGTTGTACGATTTTCAATTTTTGACTCTAAGATTATAAAAAAACTACCAATTTTACTGTTTACCGATTCATTACGAGTAGTTGTTTCAATTGAAATCAAAAGAGAACTAGGGAACCTAATATTAGTTGCCAAGACTTATTGACAATTCTCGTTAATCCTTATATCGTTATATCCTTATCTCAACTAATTTTAACGTTTCCATAGTAAAAACACGATGAAATATATGAAAATCTAGTAAACAAATTGCTATTTTTGAATTGTATTTAAAATCGTTGAGATGGAGCAATGCTCGCTACGAGCAAATGTTCCATTGTTGACAATGTTTTCATTGGCGATCAATTACAGAGGCGCTAAAAGGTGCTTCTGTTCTGGAAAGGGTTAAGTCTGTTACAGACATATGTTGTAATGTATGGAGCAATAAATAAACATATCTTCATTATGGTTCATTTTCAGTTTAAATATACTTTTGTGAACATTTTTGGCGATGAGACCTCATTTTTATTGTCGTAAATAGTTGTATTTAAGGAATTACAAGGAGTTCACAAGGCATTTTTATGTCAAAATATAATTGGCTATGTCGATTTCACGTTTGAGTTGTAACTGATATCTTAACAAAATCGTAGGTGTTTTTGCTTTTCGGGTTCGCTTCTAAGTTGGCGGAGCTATTTTTAGTTGTTCGAATTAACCCGAGGTTCAAATTTTATTCGAACTTTGGGCAATTCGAACTTGACCTGGTAGTTCCAACGACATCGACTGCATGAGGTTCGTCTGTACACATCATTGTTTGAAACAGTTTGAAAGATCGGTGACAACATAAGAACTCGGAGGGGAAACTGAAAACTAGAATATTTCTACAAAAGTAAAACTGTGAAATTGTGCAGATAACTTTGCTTGCGTTGTTTGTATTCAGAGCAAATTGGTCTGCTTATTATTAAATCATAGTTTATCATCATTGACGACGGGAGCAAATGGTTCTTGATGAGAAGACAAATTGTAGACGATGGCAATTTATTGCATTATATTATACGCCTTATGAGCCTCGAAATGGCTACAGTTAAACTTGAATTAAGCAACCATTACAATTGCGACGAATTTGAAGTCTTGTTTACAGGACGTCGCTAAAGGCATCACGAAAGAAACACAGAATGAGCTTTGGCATCACTTTTGTTCTGCATTAAGCGATCACATTTCTTAAGCAATCTGAATTCGTCCTAAACAGATGGTTGCTTATTATAGGCTTGGATTTATATCCATTAACCATTTATCTCATAATCACGCATTTTGACGCATCTATAACAAATGAGTTTTGCAAATATTAAGGAAAATTGAGCATTTGTCATATTCCAATAATATTTTCAAAACCATTTGAAACTGATATTTTCCTGACCTGAAATGTATCCCGTTTCGAAATAAATATATTTTATGATGGATAGATCTAAATATAGCATATGATACACTGATGTTTTGAACAATTTACTCTCACTAATTAGTAAATTGTCCCGGAACAACAAATATTTAAATTTGGACGTAAACTACCGTCTAAATTCATTACTTTCAAGACGCGCGATGTGTTCCTAACCGTTCGTATTTCCCGAAGCTAGAATTCAATACGTGTTGTATAATAATTCTTCAACATCGACACGTTTACACCAAAACCTATGTTTGGATAGGTTTTTTTCCGATTTAGGCATGAATTCGCCTTAATCGAGTTTGCAAAATGGCAGTTTCGTGTTTTTTCATGAACACCGATGAATAATTCCCAGACTACGTCAGTTCCAATATGCCAAAGTCGCAGATACAGATTTCTGAAGAATACCGACGGTATGAGATTCACGTCACTGATAAAACAGAAATCATATTACATATTCAACTATTAATTTAATTGTGTAACACGGATGCATTACTCTCCCGTTTATAAAACGTGTTTTTTCTAACAAAAGCATTTGTACTTATTGTATTAAATATATACTCCGTTACAAAATAAAGCATAACCATGACAACGGACTCCAAAGTCATCGATCAACGATATTTAAATAAGTGTAGTATATAACTGAATGTGACATACAGAACACGCCAAAGGTTTGCGTGTTACATGGTGTACTAACAGGTACAAACCTTCTATAAAAAGCCAAACGACGAGTGTAATGAACCGCATTATGTAGTTTTTAAAATGCACCATGTGATTCCTGAGTGTATATTAAGTACGCTTGATCTATATTTAACCGATACCGAACAGACAAATCTGAGTGAAACTGGATCAGAATCAGTATAACAGTGAATTTGTTTTAGTTTTGTAGCCTGTTAACATTTCAATTATTCATGTTATATAAATTCCGTTAAAGATTCCCGCTTAACGACCAATAAAAACTATTACAGTTAAAAATCACTTGATTTATTATGAGTCCCTTCCAATTGACAAAAGAGGAAATGATGTATGAATTTTGTTGGAAAAAATCTCACTAGCAATGATTAACGAATCTGTTTATTACATTAAACGTCCGTCGCAAATGCCCCGTAGGATACAGTTTCAGTTCATGATAGGATTCTATTCTTTTACAACCAAGAACTCATTACGAAAAAGTTCTTCTTCCATTACATGTTTTTCTTCCTCAAATAATGCAATATTGATTAATCCGTTACCTCATACTAAGGTATTTTGACACATCTAGAACAAATGAGTTTTGAAAACATTATTGACAATTTAACACTGGCTCGGATCCTAAGAATCAATTTCCCTTATTTCTTAAAAATATTTAAAACCACATAACATGGGTATTTTACTGATCTGAGAATTTTCCTTTTCTTTTCGAAATAAATGTAGCATATCGTCGGTTTCGCTCCAAAACGTTGTAAGGGCCCTTTTGGAAAAGGGCAAATATGACTTTTTGGAACGAAACCGACGATATCAAAATGTAAGAATTAAGAAATGGGATAATATTGTAAAAGAAAACCACAGTACTTTAAGACGATCGCGGCAGTTTCGCGATTTTTGAAATGCATTCAATTTTCCTTGCAAGGATGTGTGTTGATAGTAATTTAAATAGTCTATAGGAATGAGAAATAAAACGTAGGGTCACAGACTTGAAAGTGTTTTCTGTGGTTTTCTTTATTGCATTCCGCTCTACCGCTGGTGTGACCACTGTTTAATTGAAATATATATATATATAAATAAGTTAAAACAGCCCCCAAAATTAGTTTGTTTTAGCCTTTTCCTCCACACAAGCGCCGTTAAGTGCACCATTTACTGATAACTGTTTAAAGCGTTGTTTGATATGTAGTATTTTTATCCTAACAAGCTAATGATTCATGTTCTACAAGGATTTCAACATAATTTGAAAATGGCATTTTTGTATTCCTAGAATTTCCTTTATTTCATCAGATTCTTTATATAAGCATGAGTCTAAAAATACAATATAGAGGAAATCCTATGAAGTATACAGATAATTCAATTCAGCATTAGAACATAACAGCAAAACTACCATTGTTAATTTTCTTAAATATTGAAGCTTTAAGAATGCATAACAATGGCGTATAAATAGAGTTTGTCCTGAAGTTTATGATAAGAGACACACCATACTTATACAGAACAGTCTGACTTAAAGAAACACGAGTTTCTATCTCATCCAAAGAATAATCACTGACATAAGTATACAAATTAGGAACACTTTGGAAAGTTAATTGTTGTTCTCTCAAACAGTGTAAATCCAGAAATCCTTGGAAAGGCAGCGACTGATCTGGGACTGCACTATTTGCATTTGTGCATTTAGGCGACTACGACGCCAAAAGAGTTAAAACGTGAACCAAGTTTTTGTACTTATCGTGGAAATTGAATAATAATGTTTGGTACACATATATCAGGGAAATATATTGATTTAGGACAAGAATTAGTTTAAATTTAGCAGCATTTGCGAAAAAAGACCACATCAGTTTTCATGGAATGCAAATATTATTCCAAACCGACACTAGAAAAGCCCTTTATTGGCTCTTCAGGTAATTCCCGTGATAAAATTGCCTTAATATAAAATTGAAGATGATTTAGTTTTGAAATTCTAAGATAAAGGTTAGCAATAATATAAGCGTATTCAACGAGGTTTCAGAATATTTCAAGCAAGAGTTGTAGGTGACGACACATGTATCGTGACACTGATGATTAACCCATTCGCCGCCGTAGTCGCCTAAAAGCGCCGTTGAAAATAGTGCAGTCTCAGATCACACACCGCCTTAAAAGGCGGCGTCTGATCTGGGACATCACTTTTTTGCAACCACTTTCATTCCCGTGTAATTGTTTTTAGAATAGTCAACGTTTATTTGAACGCCTCTTTGATTTATTTCGTTAAAATATTTTATCTTAAACTGGTCACAACCGACAATTTTATATGGAACAACAACCATATAAGTGCTTTGAGACAAAGCGCCTTGTAACTGATGTCATCAATGTTGTATTGGTACATTTAAAATCTTGGTTTCAATAACTTATTCCTAAGTGAGGCAATTGAAAGACTGTGATATTTATTGAACACGCAACATTAAAAGACTCTTTGATAAAGCGACCGAATAGAATATAATTATATTTCTCACATTTTACCTGTTGTAAAAGCGTAATATACTGCCTTTTATTTGCAAATTATAACGTCAAAACAGATGGAAGTGAACCTGAATTTGCCATCGAAATGTCAATTGTATCACTATGTTTGTCTAAATATCATTCTTTCCCGATACAAAATGATGAATTTTAAAATTACAGTACAAAAATACTCTTTAAGATTGCTTTAGAGAGATCAATGCCAAATCTGCAAACAGTGTTAATTTGCATGCCAATACGATTTATACTTTGACTTACGCTGTCTTTAAATTAGTTTGTGTGCATAGTCTGTATTGTTGTATGCTTGTTGCAAGTTGCTGACATTTGCTTTTGCCTTTCTACACTATTGTATGTAAATAAATGTCTAAATAAAAAATGTTTGCTTTGCTTGTTAATACATTTATAGCTTTGATCTTTGACCTTTGTTTTAGGTTTGAAAACAAAGACAATATGGCCACGACGTCACAGGAAAAGTGACACACGAACATATCATAAAGGGAAGAGCCAGATTTCGTTCTTCGCTATTAACGCATGCATCATCTAATCCCGAATATTTCCGTTTGTTACTCATCTAAAGGTCAAATGATATGTCATCTATTTTTGCAGTCAGTGAAGACCATGACCTGACGGATACGGCGGACACGTGTTGGCTGGTCTGAGTCTACACTGTTTGCAATATTAGAGTGTCGCGTATTCAATGATGCTGATCGTATAACACATTTACATTAGCCTATAGTTAAGAGTGAATATTTTGCGAAAAAAAACATAGATGAAAATAATTAATTGCCTCGATCAAATCTATAACAGGCGTACCCTCAGTTAAACGTACATTTCTGCTACCACGTTTGGTCATCAAATGTTGCCTATATTTCACGCCGATCCTTCCAAACTCTCCAAATAAGATTCGTGAGAACGATGTCGTGTCAACATAAACCATAAGCGGATATAATTTATATATAGCAATAAATGTATTGTTGACACTGAATTCAAGAAAGCAAATGCGTGCAATTGTAATTTGCAATACATTAGGGGTATATATGTTCTAACGCAATAATTCTACATTTTAGGAACACAGTATGTTGCATATAGCATTGCTACTTGTCAGACTAAGCAAGTATTTGCCCAGTTTGTCTCTCTGTGCGTTCTTTGTAGTTACATTTATATACGGCAACATCAGTTGTTCCTTTTTAAGGATTATAACAGGAGACTTCGTTTAGATGTCCGAAAAAATAACATTTCACTCTACAGCAGCGTCTTTTGGCGTCTATTTAGCAGATGATTATTTTCAAAAACCTTCAAATTTTAGTTTGTCTTATGTTATATTTGTAGGAACGTTTTAAAGAAGTATATGGAGTACAGGGCTAAGGCAATTACGATTTGCATAATGATAGACATCATCGACGGACTAAATGTAACCAATAAATTTGTGTATGAATTATTCTCTTTCATGACGCGTGACAATGATGTACAATAGCTTGTGCAATGTCATTTTATCTGCGATCGAATGTTTCCGAATATAATACACTAATTTGGTTACCGTAATTACTTAAAGTATTCGTAGGCCAACTAGAATCAATATTATTAATATAACCGTTTACTACACATGCTATGTTTACTTATTTACTGAAAAATATTTGATGAAAATGATGTATATGTAAGAGCAAATGCAATTCCGATTAAGAATACTTTTGAAAATATTGTGAGAACTGAAGAATCGGCTCAATATGATCAGATGCTTCATTTCTCACAAATTTATGATTTTATTTTGGTTTCAGAAAAAGTAAGCGCATATTCCTAGGTGTGTTGGCTCGTCTATAGTTCGAGTTACAATGCATATTGCGTATGTCGAGGGAATTCGACCAGACATAAAGCCGCCAAAGGATCCCCGAATTGGAGGCATGCAAAGTGAACTGACATTCTGCCATAATATACGGTGCACACGGGATTAACATTTGCGTTGTTTTACTCTTAATTTGTCTACAGTACATGTTTTCTTTCGAAACAAACATAACTCTATATTCAAGTAGAGTTGATAATTGTGATGTCGATGTTGACGGGACTATCTTTAATAAGTTCAATTTACCCGAAGTTCGAATTCCGCGTAATTTGAACTAATAAAAAAGCTAACCATATTTTGACACGTATTCATGAAGCACAACCGACATGTTTGTATTTAAGTTCAGATTTTATTTTCGATTGAATAATGAACATGACTTAACCGGGAATAGCAATAGATATAACGAGGTTCGACTGTACATAATGTAGAATCACTATTATGCCAACATATTTATAGTTTACAGTTAAGAAGTATACATGGGATAATGTTGAACAACGTAATATTCAGGAGAAAGTATTAAACAAGCGAATACTCTTCCGCAGTCTACATGTTCCCATAATGTTACTCGGTGTCTGATCTGGCTTCAAACAATGTGACACTAATAGTAATACAATCTTCAAATTTTGCAAGAAAGATTTAATTCTTCCCATATTATGTTCAATTCGTTAGCGTTTCGTTGGCGTTAAACGGTAAATAAAGTGTTTATCCCACTATAGCTGCTGATTTTTTACATGGGTACATGTACAGCACCAGGAGACTTATGGGACAATGTATAGAAAACATTGTTTGAAATTGGACATTTATAAGTTATGAGCAAATGCTCAAATTCTTACAATTCTTTCAACAGTAATCAGTTACAGAGGTACTAAAAGGTACCTGTGTTGAGAAAAGTATTATATTATGAAATCTGTAAGGCCCATATAATTATATATCTTATATGTTATATTGTTTTATGCTAATACTATGAATCTTGCAAATACGACTATAGTATATACCATATAGATAACACAGCGCAGTACAGTTCTAAACTTATAGATGGGCAACATAGGTTGACGCCTTCATAAATCACGGGGTATCGTTCTCTCCGCGCTTTGATCGAACAATGACGTGCTGATTTGCGGTTCACTCTCGATATGACGGGCTTGTTCTCTGAAATCAGTTGTCTGTCTATTATTGAAGCGTACTTTGTTATCCGCAAAGTGTGCAGCAAATGGTTGTTGATGAGGAGACAAAAGGGATTTGATGCCAATTTATCAAACCAAATATACCCCACGGACGTTTTTCGTCTACATAAGATTTATCGCCCCCTTTACGCATGAACTGAAAAAACACAGTCGACACTCATTATGTCGAGGTTTTATTAGTTGGAATTGGTAATGCTGATCTACATAGTATTGTTTTGGGTTTTGATCAATATTATTGTTTCTATTAACTTTTTCACTGCCTACCCCCGAACCATAATGTTATTTGCTAACAACAGAGTAACTTGGCGTCTCATCCAGGTCAAAGCTGTTTGACATTCGGCCAATATTATTGCCAATATTTAAGCTAATCTATAAAGTTTGAAAATAAAGAAGGCGTCATATTATGCTTGTGCAGAATTGATCCCGGCAGTGAAGGGGTTAAAGTAACCGAGATCGAGATAAGGTGAGTCGACTGTATCCTCTTCTTTGGCTCTTTACCCTTTTTGAGTTCTCACATGAGGATAATCTTACAATATAAGCAGTGCAAATTGAAAAAAATAAGACATGCATAGTCTACATTATAACTCGTCTGTTTCGTCGAAATTTGTAAAAACTTCTAATTTACAATAGTGGACACTCTAAGTGAACCCTGATATAACGAATGGTTGCTTAGCACAAAGATTAATTGGGCCACGTCACGCGAAAAGGGGCACTCGGACATAGCAAACAGTGTAGCCCCAGACCAGCCGCTACGTCACTGACG
>JAULCE010271738.1:0-10858 GCA_032359355.1 Macoma nasuta | reverse complement strand
TAGCCCCCACATCCATGATATGAGTAAAAAAGTCAATAAAAACGTAATTTTGGATTTCAGAAATTCAAGTTATCGGATTTCGAACTATCGGGACTCGACTGTATTACATTACCAGGGTCCCAGATAACATGTGTATTTAAAATGCTGAAAGACGATTCCAACAAGTGGTCACACCATAGGGGTTGGTGAAGAAATGTGGAAAATATAGGCTATAATGTATCATTTACGCATGCTAATATGGAGTCCTTATTACACTTACGCTTGCATGTGGCGGCAGACAAATCCATTACCACCTGCGACATATGGTTCTGTATTCTCATCATGTCTTTCAAATTCTGCTAGAAACTTCTCCAACCCAAAAAGCATTGTCATCGTTCTTAGATGCTATCCTCCAAAATATTAGAAGAACGCAATAATGTATAAAATGTTAGATGCTGAATATCTCTCAAAATTGTTTACTTTACTGTTTTTTATGAATTGAATCGACTAAACCTTAACATCATGGCTAGAAACTAAAAATAGATTTTTTTAAGTCAACAAGTGTCAATAGGATACTAAACAGTAAACCCGAATGTCGTAGTGCATGCTTATATGTTTGCATCCAAGTTGATAAGAATCTATTTAGGGTTAAACACATTTTGCAATTATATCCATCGAAATCGAACGAAGATCTAATCGTTTTTGATGTGGATAAAAATGTTTGGGAACATTTGAAGAACACCAATGATTTTTTTCCGAAATAGTCAAACCTGATTTGGGTGACCATTAAAAATGATACCATGGTGACCATTGATGACAGGTGGTCACTTAATGTAAAACGTAACTAATACAGAAAGCTTTCTATAAATGAAATTATATCATAAATTACCTTTTTATAAATGAGCACCTTGGACTTCCTTTAAAATTCGATCAGTATTATTTTTTCTTCACTTTTTCGTTTCATTTATCAACCCCTGGACACAACGGATCAAGGTTACAGATTATTCTGTTAATGAAAACGTTACAGGTACATGTAAAATAATTACACTGCCAATGATGCTGTGAAATTTTAGAAAGTCAAAACTAAAAGAGCGGTCTAAGAGAATTGAGTTCAAAATAAACACCTGATGATAGACGATTATTTCCTAATAATCTAAGCAAACGTCTGCAAATTCTCCTGGAATGTCAGGTACATACGAGTCCTACCGATTTTATAACATGGAAACATGCGTGCCGTGCTATTGCCGGTTTACGCCAAAACGCACGAAATCAGTGTTTGCTAAAACTGAATATAAATATGCTTCGTCCTACTTCTCAATGTTTTGAAAATTGTATTATTATTGAGTGGCAAGTAATTAAGGTCGGACAACTACAAATATATCGTCCTTAGTAAAAGATATTTCATTTATTTAACCACTACATCAGTCGACAGTTTGGTTCTTATTTTTCGAGATTCACCCTTATCATGCATAGCGCTACCTATGGTCGTTATTGCTAATTTTGCAATCAGCCTGGATCAAGATCAGACGACGAGTAACACGGAATCTGATCATGTTCGAGCTGATTGACGTCCAGATAATAGCTTTACTTTATTTGAAGCAAATTGTTACAGACGAGAGTTTGAGCAGAGTGATAAGAGTTAATTGAGCAATAACATTATGCAGTAGCCATGTTCATCTAATGAAGTAGTAATTTTGTTTCCAACATGGAGTTTTGTAAATAATATTCCTGATTGTAAACGCTGTACGCATCCATTAGCAAGGTATGCTGGCATGTAATCGTAATGAACAGACTGACGCTATCAATATTGTTTATATGCTATGCGCGCAACTATAAGAGCTCAAACATTTAGCAGTGTAGTTCGAGACTAGCCACTGCGATACTTTTGACACTGTAAATGAAGCATTTGTTCACAAAACATACAATAGTGACAGTTTCCTTTCCTCTAGATTATCGTCAAAGTCATTGTGCATGTTCTTTGTGGATAAGTGAAAGACAGCATATGATGTCATGTATCAAATGAGGTAAAAACTGTAGTGTATTAAGGGGGAAAATCATACAGTGATACTGTTTTCTGCTCAGTTACGATGGATTATCCGCGATGAGTTTTTTTCTGACTTCTGTTTTTAACGATATTTAACATATTCTATACAATATATATAAATATACGTGCACGGTTCATGGCAACCAGTATTTTTACGATAAACGTCCAAAGTACCTGTTATTGTTAAAGGAAACATATTCATTGTAAAGAAGGATATGTCTGTAGGGCACAACATTAAAATTTATACAAATAATGACAATTCCAATGTTGACCATTTAATTGCAGAGAAATAGACTCCATAACCCTAAAACATATCGAAACTTGTGTGAATGTGACATAAAAAAGCACCACTTACAGTCTCCATACGTTCAACCTTTCACCGCCATAGGCGACTCACATCATTATTGCAATCAGTACTGTCTTAGATCAGACGCTGATCAGGGACTTCACTGTTTTGCAATACAATTTAGTCCGAATATAAGGGGTTTGGGAAGCCATAGTTTATTGACTTGTTGCAGTTTCGTTAAAGTATTTTATTCAAAACCAGTTACAACCCACATTTTTATATCTGGCGTTGAATGGTTAAATACGCATATCTTATATCTAAAGGAGATCCGCTATGTCACAGTGATGTCGAAACCATCCGCCCTGCATTTTCTATGAATGAGACACCCAACTATTGGCAACCTAGATAGTCAGGAAGAGAGATTTAACCACATAATATTTCACCATATAGTTGAAACTATTGCAATTTTATTACATTTTACCACGGTTGTAAAACCCTGACACTTCTGTACGCATTCACCCATCAGTCGAACCCCATTATCTCGGACCCGGTTTAGCCCAACTCATTTTTTACTTGAATCTAAAATCTTGACAGCATTATAGAATATTGTTTTGAATACTTCTTGCAAGATATTGGGTATTATATTTCATTAGTTCGAATTACTCGAAAATCCGGAACCCGACTTAGACATTACGAACATCGACCGTATAGGTTTTTTCAGCAGCCGGAAATTATCATTTACCTGGATAAAGTAATTTCAAAGATCTAATTGAAGATTCTTGGATCTCGTTCAACGGCAACATTAAAACTGTCTCTAATTCCCCCGCGTTGTGTATACAAGCCGCTCGCCACTTCATCGCTAGTAAGTTTCAAATCGCGCCGAGTCTAAAAGAATGTTCTCCCTGTTTATATAAAATGCAAGTGGCGCATGCCTGGCATTTTGCACCTGTCTTTGTGGGGGGTTCTTCAGCGTTTATTCCGCTTCGATGTCAGTTCTACTCTCTTATCCTGTAAATGTAGTAGTATAAAATGCTAAATAGATTGGTTTCTTAATATCCTTTTTTCCACAGAAGAGAATTTGTTGCGCCCCTGTAGCTAATTACTTTCATAAACATTGTGAGAAAAGAAACAAAATGCTACATTTCTCACAATGTTTTCAAAACAATTGAAATATTCCTTGCTGTTATAAATTACAACATTTTCATCAGGTAATTTCCTTGTAAATAAACATTAAAAGCATGAGGAGTAAATGGTTAAATACGTCATATACGAGTGGTGTTCGGAAAGTTCGGGACAAATCCTGTCACATTTTTATTTCTTGACATTTTCCAATGAATTTTTCAGTGTTTGTACCTACACGTTTCATCTATTCATTCAAATTATGCATATACATATTCTTTGATTTAGACGATTTATTTTGGTGTTATGGTAACGTCGGTGGGCGTGAGCGGGGCACTATTTATGATTCCGTGGCTGTCAATCAAGGTTATGCACACACCAATCAAAATAAACCGCTGCATTCAGTCCTCATTAAGCACATGTCTTACCCAAAAACAAACCTGCAATACAATAGAGCACATGGTCAATGTTTGTGGGTAAAACTGGACTGGACAATGGTAGGTTGAGCTTCTGTAAAAAGGTCATGGAACCATGCATTACATCAACATCGAAACTGACTGTAGAACTACGAGTTTGTTTTAGATTTATGAAACCTAATTAGCTCTGCAAATTGAAGGTAACGTATATCGACGTTATTCCGGGAATCAACTAGACGCTCACGACGTTATTTCCGGTCTGCACAGTAAAAAGAAGAGGCATTTAGTGACTTCATGAAGAATGAATCCAGAACAACGATATTCCGTCAAATGTTGCGTCTTGGTGGATAAAAGCAGACAATATACATTATCTTTGATCCAAAAAAACATTACTGGTGCTACGGCTATGTCTAGGACTATGAATTATGAGTGGTACAAAACATTCTACAAAAGATCCTACACATGACGCGGTAGATGATCAAAGGACTGGACGTCCTAACTCAGTGTCAGGAAAAGCAGATTAGATTGCGACGTTACTAAGAGCTGACCTGCGATTAGTTGTTCGGGCTATCGCATTGAAAGTTAGACTTGGGGCTGCATCTGTTCATAATATAATCACAACGCAGGTAAGCATGAGATAGGTTTGTGCTTGCTGGATTCCATATGTTCTCACTGTCCAGCAGAAGCAACAACGAGTTGTGTTGAGGCAGTATGTGACTCCGGTAAACTATAAATTCCCTGAAGGTCCCGTCACACTGATTCCGAATCAGCAGGAATTAGGCAGCACTAGCCGAAAAGAAAAGAAATCGCGCCATATTCGGTAGGGATGGTAAAATTGCGTTATTTCTAACAGTGCTGTCCAAATGCGTTTGACTACTTAGAATGCACTTCGAATGATTTGTGCACATAGCTCTTGAATGCAGTTTGGACATAGTATGAATATTAAGATTGCTGTTTGATCCCGTCAAAATATTTAAAATGTACTTCAACTACCCAAATTCAGGTCGGACGATACCTCGAATAATGTACGAATTCACTTTAAATGCAGTCAGAACGCTTCAAGAAAAGGCGCGAATATGGTTGGAACGTTCAAGAGTTCAAACATATTGCATATCATTTTAGCGGCATGACTTATATAGCAGCAGTCGCGTTTTTATACGAATGTTTGCAGATTATAACTGTTAAGATTTTCCTTCTAATGCGATCAAAATGTTTCGAATGCTGTCAAAATGCCGTATTACTATTTAGAATGTAGTCAGAATTCAAATATAATACACGTCTATTGCTGTTCAATATTTCTCCAATACGAATGCACCTCGAAACTTTTCAGCATGAACCAGCAAATCGTAGCGAAAGCAGTTAACCCATCAATTTAGTACACTACTGTCACTAGACCAGCATTTAAGACTTTCTCTACGGGTCTTTTTTCACTCACTACGATGTAAACAGGTGCGGTTTTTGACGCTCGGTAGCAATGCCGATTACCATTATTGTGAAAATATTCAATATTTTTTTCAAAATTGAAATTTTCGTTGCTTTTAGATAGTTATCCTTTCATCAAATTACTTGATGAATATGAATAAGTCTAGAATAGCATATGGAGTAAATGGTTAACTTATTATTTTTTTAAATATTTAATATTCTAAAACATTGTTTAGACCAGGTTGGTATCAATAGAACTACAGTCAAGCATGCTTAAAGAAACACTTAAAAATTTACAACGAAGACCATGTGCCATAAACTCTATTTATGTTCACTAATATAATTACCGCTTAATACAGGTCTATCTGTATCATGTTCAACTATTTAATACCTACTATTTCAACGAAATTAGAACGTATGTAACAAAACAGATATCTAGATTTTAAATGATTTCTTATGAGGCTAACTAGTGCGATAAACAGTGTAAATTGCTTCACAATATATATTTCCTGAGCATCATTTCAAACTCGTCTTGGCTATCCGTCAATGTTTATCGGGAATCAATCTTCCTTTAATTTCTACCAGTTTGTTTAAGAATAGTAATTTAAATTTCCATCCGTTGGTTTATATTACATTACCAGGGCACCAGCTTACGCGAGTATTTAAAATGCGTACACATTATTTCTTCACCAATCCCTATAGACTAACCACTTGTTAGACTCGTCTTTTAAGACGATTTTAACAAGTGGTAACACCATAGGGTTTGGTGAAGAAATATGGGGGGAAATGTTTCATTTACGCCTGCTCATATGGATTCCTTATTACACTGAAGTTTGCATGTGAGAGCAGACAAAGCCATCTGCACCTGCGACCTACGGTTTTGCATTACTCCCATTTAGTATGTTCAGGTTACCTCAGTAATGTAAAGTTCTACCCCTTCACACATAAATATTTATTTCAAAGCAATACGGGTAAATATGTCACAATCTGACCAAAACCAAGCAGAAGTTGCACTTTGCTAAAAGTTGTTTACGTAAGTAGCGTGTCACAAGTTCCGTTAATCACATAGTAACCATTTCAATTTTTCACTCCTGGATCAAAACTGTCGTATTTGTACGTAAAAATGCTTTATGAGGTTTCTTGACATTTTGAGAAAGAGGTACAACTAATTTGATCCAATAATGCAAAGGTAAAATGGTTATTGTTTGATTGTGTGATTTTGGGACACGCTACAAATGTAAGATATTATTAGTAAAATCCATATGGGCCGCGTCATGCGAAAAGGGGAACTCGGACATATAAAAAAAGCGCTGACTCAGCTCTTTTCCGGCGATATTATTCCAGCATTTAGTCACGAAATTTACAATTTGTATTCATATAAAGGTAGAATTGGATATCTTCTAAGATTGCAAACAGTGCAGACTCATACCAGCCGCCACGCCAGTGACGTGGCGGCTTATCTGGGGCTACACTGTTTGCTATGTCCGAGTGCCCCTTTACGCGTTACGTGACCCATATCTTTTAACATATTACATTCTAGTTCTTACATAATATTCTTCTTAATGCTTCGAAAAGTAAATTTCTTGTGTGTTGGTAAAGACATTTAATATTGCTGAGATTACTGAACCTTAAGTTGGCAGATATATAACGAGTTCGCTCTGATTCGCTGTCAATTATATAATGGCGTACGAAACGGTACATCATTTGGGTTATATTAGTTTTGCACCGGTTCCTAAAAGTAGATAAGAAGGTCTTGTGGGACCTACCACATACAAAACAAACAGCCACCCGAACAGCACAGAAACAAATACTCAACACAATCACCTAAGCCACATTCCTCCGAACCTTGTATACCGATTAGATTCGCCCCTGGTTTTGTTTCGAACTCTGTTTCAATGCATTAGTTTTGGCTTAAAATGGGGGAACTTAGAATGCGCCGCCATGGCGGTGATTGTATAAGAACGTGAGTTATGTACAGCCTGGTTGAATGTTGAGTCTATTTAGCATCCGACATAGCACTTTTTTGCGTTTGTGTTATTAGTTTTAATTATAAGTAGTAGCATTTGTATTATCAATATTACTTTATTATTAATGTATTATTGTTTTTTTCGCATGCATAGTTTGCATATTATATCAGAAAGAAGACATTTGAGACTTGCGAGGTTGATGTATACCTGTTTGTTCAGATTTTAAAGTGAAGGTACCGAATATTAAGACGGCTTCAAAGTCATCGTACCAAAGACAGCTAAGGGAACATGTAATGCTTTGCTAATTAAGTTAATTTAATAATATACAGGAAAACAAGTTCCGCGATTATCACGTGCAGACAAAACAAAATACCAGATACCGGAGAAATTCGTCGAGGGATAATAAAAACATCTCTAGATATTATGTAAGATTTTCTAGACAATTCGATTATATCTGCCGGTTTCTCGTTAAATAACGATCAGACCAATTTTAAATATCACGATGAGCGCGATAGAAGGCAACTGAAACGGCAAATAAAACAAAATGTATATCCTTAAAATTTATATATATCAATAATTCGATTCTATTTATGACGTAATTTGACTTTTTTTAAACTGCGACAGAATATCGTAGATTTATATGCCGCAAATTTAGACAGATTACCCTATCAAAACGCTTGTTACAAAAAACATGCATTAGAATTTAACTTATAGTATGAAGGACTTGCTGCCGCCTGCAAATTATGTCGTCTGTGTCATTTTTCACTGATTCGCCCGTAGAATGTTTCTATCAGATTGTATTAAGTGTTTGCACGTGAGATCTAGTCGAAAGATATACAAGCAGAATCATAAAGATTTCGAAGGAAATGTCAAGCACTTGTACTTACTTGTATATCATACAAAGGTTTATTTCAAGGCATGCAGGTGTCGTTGAACATCAAAGAAAAGAAAATATAATTTATACACGTCTTAACCTGTTCGCCGCCAAATTTAAAATTGTCGGTTGTACTTGGTTCTGGATAACTACTTTGACGAAATAAATACCAGAAACAATTTTAATAAACTTCGGTCTTTCCGAAACCTTTATATTTGGCATACACTTTGTTGTAAAATGTAAAGTCCCTGATCATACGCCGCCTTCTAAGGCGGCGTCTGATCTGGGTCTTCACTTTTTCGCAATTTCGATTTGAGTCGTCTATGGCGGTGAAAGGGTTAAAGTATTTTTCTTGAAAAGATAGCTCTGCATATAAAGCTCCGATATGCTATATGCTGAGAAATGGTAGGAGATATACTGAAACACATGTCAAGAGCGGCCATTTGCATAGCGACTATTAAGGAGATGTGGTCATTAAATTCAGAAATAAGTAATAGAGAAAGCTGTATGCATTACTTTCATTATTCATTGTTAAACCCCTTATCTTCCAATATCACATTTTCAGTGACTGTAGTAGAATGGTAACAATTATTGGTAAAACCACTGTAGAACTTGTAATATGTAAATCCATTTTGACGATAAATGAATTACACATTGAAATTAGACTGTTAGAATATGCATATTTATTGTCATCAAATACAATCTCATTGAGCTCTTCCTAGACTCTAGTTACTCTTCTGGTTGTTCATATCTACTGTCTTCAAATCAAGGTTATACTGTAATAGACTGAGAACCAGATTTTTTAGTTATTCCTATAGGTTAGATAATTTAATGCAAACTATATAATGTAGAATAACTATAATATAGTTGAATTTGATAATATGAACGTTTTCGGGTTGAAACTCATTTGCAATCATGTCCATCGAAATCAAACGGAGATCAAATAGTGTTTGGCCTGAATAAAAAAGTTTTTGAGAAATAGTTGAACACTCTGAGACACTTTGAACATTATTTGCGTTACATGCATCCAGATCCGCTAGTAGATACTTACTTATTTCTTATTGTGAACCTGCTTAAAGAATATCGTCCGTTTTCTCCTTAGCCATATAAGTGCCAATTTTTAAAAATGACATTTACGAGGTATTTGAATAACACCGATAATTTCTTCCTTTACGACGAAATACAATCAAACTTGAGCAGCCATTAATCAAAGTGGCAATTAAGGACAGATCGACACGTTATACAAAATAAAACTAACACAGATACAGTTCTTTTGAGAGCTTTATGTATTACTTTCGTTCTGCATTAACTTATCTCCTGTCTTAAAGACAACACATGCCTCGTATTTAGGTGGCCGCTTAAAACAGGTTTGATTGCAAGTGCTTATATGTCAAAAGGTCATTTACGTTGTTTTCGAAGAAAACCGACGATATGTTCATGAACTAACTTTATTCCCTTCACTGCTGGAAGCAATTATGCGCATGCTCAATATTTCATCTGAATCGTTTTTAAACTTCACAGATTAACTTAAGTTTTAGCAAGATATTGGCCGAGTGTCCAACAGATTGGACTGGATGAGATGCCGAGAAACTCGGCCTTTCATCCGGATCTAAGCTGTTTGCAAAAATGACACTATGGTTCGAGGTAAGCAGTAAAGGAGTTAAAATGGAACTTGTATTGTTTACTTTTTCACTTTTTTGTTTCAGGTATCAACCCCTGGACACAAGGGGTCAAGGTTACAGATTAGTCTGCTACATGAAAACGTTACGGGTTATAGGTAAAACAAAACCAAACACTGTAAAAGATTTTGTAGTTTTTGAATGTCATAACTAAAAATGCGGTCTAAGAGAGTTGAGTTCGAAATAAAACAACACCTGACGATTATTCCCTTATAATCTAAGCATACTTCTGCAAATTCTCCTGGAATGTCAGGTACATACGGGTCCTACCAATCTTATTACATGAGGCATGCCTGCCATAGCATAACCGGCTTACGCTAAAACGCTCGGAATCATTGTCTGCTTAAATTATCGACTAACGGATTTAAATATGCTTTCCCTGACTTTGTCACTGTTTGGAAATTTGAATTAATTTTTAGCGGAAAGTTATTAAAATTGGATAACTACAAGTAAATCCTCCTCAGGAAATGATTCGTCATATATATAACCACTATATCAAACTACTTCTTGGTGTTTTATTTTTCAAGATGAACCCTTATAATGTTTAGCGCGACTTATGGTCGTGATGGCTAATTTTGCAATCAGCTTGGATCCGGCGTCTGATCACGTCCAAGCTGATTGACGTCCAGACAATAGTTTCACTCAGTTTGAAGGAAATCGAAAATGGTTTGAAATTCCGGCGTCTGATCACGTTCTAGCTGATTGATGTCCAGACAATAATTCCATTTAATTTAAAGCAAATCGAAAATTGTTGGCAAATTGCTGCAGACGAGAGTTTGGGCTGAGGGCAAATTTGTCGCAGGGTTAAATGAGCAATAACACTTTGTTTAAGCCATGTTCAGCTAATGAAATAGGAATTTTGATATCGGACTTGGAGTTTTGTTATTATAATTCTGATTGTAAGCGCTGTATGCATCCGTTAGCAAGTTGTTTTGCCCTATAGTACAGATTTATAATGTCAGACTAACGCTATAAGTACTGTTTATAAATAGTTTATAGTTTAAATATATTTTATTTCTCTTTGTGAACAGAAAATGGGTTGGGCTACAAGTTCTACCAACTTAGTTGATGC
>JAULCE010271627.1:0-10858 GCA_032359355.1 Macoma nasuta | reverse complement strand
TTAATCGTCAACTTTGACCACTGATTAATCGACCAACTTTTCGCAGGCCGATTACAATCACTAGGATGCATAGATTATCTTCAAGTTTTATACTTTCCCCGTTTTTCCCAAAACTTGACAATACAGCAAGTTTTTTCCCCATCAGCAAAATCAGATAAAAATCCCCAATGGATATGCGACTGCACTTATTCACGAAATATCGGCACAATGCATAGTGCTGCCACGCTTCCCATTCGGAAGTTATCAGTAATTTCCTGCTTGCGTCTAATGTCGCTTTCTGGTAACCTTCGGCAATTCCTGGTACAACTTGATAATGTATAATCAGCCCAGTAAGTGTTTGGAGGTGGTTTTTCTTCCCAATTAAATACTTTTTAATGTAAATTCATTATTGGTATTCGAAAAATGAACAAATATTTTATTATAAAAGGGACAGGAGATGAGAAATGCTACGTGGTGCAGAGCTAAAATGCATCCCCGGATCTTAGTCTGTACTGTTTAACACCCATAAATATCTAGAGTATTATATTAGCCATTACAATTAATTCAAACAGTAAAGAAACCGTTTGCAATGTAAAAGATTCTGTTCACTGTTCTCATTCCACAGCTCACAGACTTATATAGAGTCTGTTTGTATTATAACTCCTTGCCATTTAATATTCTCTATGGCCCTGTTACCTGTGTACATCATTAGCCAGGGCAATCCGTAATATCTGATTATTTAGACTCAAGTGACGTCAAATCATTTGCATATTTCTTGTAAGCAAAGAAGGTCAAAAGTCTTAGAATTCAATCTACTTATTAGTAGCAGGTTCGTGAATGAAAAATGAAGATGTAACTTTTCAACTTTTTTATGTTAAGACCTCCAATAACAAGGTCAGGGAGCCTACTCATTCTCTCCCATCAGATGCTCTCATTGGGGATAATTCTAAAAATAGAATTTTAGGTAAAGGTTAACACGCTTATCAAAGGAAATCACATTCAACGCACATACCTGTCTTGTGAAATTCTCCTTCTCAGGGTCAATTGGCAATGTCCTGAGTGCAACATTGTCGAAATTCAGAGACTCCAGAGAAGTCATGGTCGAAAATCGTTTGATGAAATGATAATATCTTCTCAAACTGTTCATCTGTGGCGAAGGCTCTACAATATTACATGCTGCTGCCCTGACACACTAGTGTCAAGCAAGACAGACTTTGTGTCGGTCTTATTTTCAAGAAAAATAGAAAAATTGCAAGGAAAACAATAAAACAAACGTCCTTGTGACTTTGATTACGCAAGCGTTCTGCGATTTGACCTGTTTGGTTAGGGGTAAAAGACCGACTCGACCATCGGCGGGCCTAGATTTGGCTTTTAAATATTGACGATATGTTTATTTTTCTCACATGATTAACAGTGATTTATAAGGAATTCTCGGTGAATTTTTTTTATAAATTTTCAGCAATCAAATTACAACTTTTTTACGTGTTTTATTTAGTGTAAATTCTGGTTTTGGGGTCAAACATTGTTTTTTCTTTCTTTTTTGGACTGTCATTTCTGGTTAAATTGAGGTCAAACATTTTGACTTTTTTTGGACTGTCATATTTTTGTTACTTGTAACTGACTAACCTTTAAATTTCAAGAAAATGCGTCTAAGAAATAGAATAACTGTACGTTACAATGTGAGATTAAATTTTATTTCACTCGTGGGAAGCAAAAGTCAGGTGTTCTCACTTGTTGCTTCGCCACTCATCAAAACACCCAACTTTAATGCTTCCCACTCTGTGAAATAAATTCAATATTTTAGAGGGTAAAATACAATAACCCTCTATATCTTTACCAACTATTCTTAGATGAAGGGTAACATTAACCCTTAGCTTGCTGAATATTTTAAGGCAATATGTGTATACCCTGATCAGATGGCTCCTTAAGGAGCCATCTGATCTGGGTCTACCGTGATTGCAAATCTTGTTAAATCTGGGATCAGCGGGACATTGATTCACTTGAAAGAACTAATGGGAGACACTTTTTTACAAAGGCCATGATGCAACAAAGCTAATCTTGGTCTAGAGCTACACTGTTGCCCATGTGCCTCTTTTCTTGTGGTATTTTATAAGCCACTTCTGAAATTCACACATTATTTCTGTATGCAACTGATCAATGACCCTGCAAGAGGTGATGCAGATCTTATTTGAGCAAGAGAATATTGATCATTGTCCCATTGCTCACAAGTGTAAGCAAACTTCTGGATCTAGATCTTGTCTTATGGGAGATTCTTTTTCTGTTGTCACTTCTCCACAAAGTATTTCTTGTGCGATATTTAAGTGTTATCCAAAGTAATTTGAATTGATTTTTCTTTCTTCATGCTGTTTTATTATCTTACAGCCTGTCTTAAACTGCCATCAAATAAAGAATCACAGACACTATAAATGATAAGTGGTCACTTAATGCAGAACAAAAGTAATGCAGAAAGCAACTAGAAAATGTGTCCATAGGACACAGATGCCCCCACTTCCACTTTGTCAAAAATGCCATATTTTCACACAAAAATAAAGAGGCTGTAACTCCGAAATGACTAAAGTGATTTACATGGCTGTCAAACTTGATCAAGCTATTATGGTCACAAACAAGTGTGTAAAGTTTGGTGAGAATTGGACAAATACTTTTTAAGAATTAGATCATACAAAATCTTCGGGACGTATGGATGTAAGGACATACCTACCTACGGACGTACGGACAAGGGCAACTTTATATGCCTCCATTTTGTGGGGGGCATAAAAACTGAAGGAGGTGTTTGCGACACAACTACCTATATCCCCCAAACAACTGACTGCCCGCCCGACTGAACGACAGGCTGATTCCAGTATACCCATGAAAACTTTGTTTGACAGTGGTATAAATAGTACTATTGTTGAAAAATCACCCCCTTATTCTGCAAATGAACTGTTCCTGTAATAATTTGAATGATTCCACTTTAAATTTGAGGCATAAATGGGTTAAGAGTCAACATTGTAGACTGATCTCAATGATAAATGACTGATCCTCTTAAAAAAATATCAGTTTAAGTTTTAGCCGGGCCCGGCGAGTGACATATTCTATTTTTAAGAATTCACAATGAAAATATATGATGAATTTTTGAATTATTGAAAACATTTTCGGATATGGAGCATTTGCACATAAGGAGCAAAATTTATGCTCTGTTTCCTACAATGATTTGAAAATAATATTTAGAAATGGCATTTTTGTTTTGCCTAGATAATAGTCCTTTTAGTCAGATTATTTCCTTGTGGATAAGTCTGAAAATAGCATAATTATGTAGTAGAGGATTAAAAGCTCATCCAAATCACGCAAAAACAGGAAAACATGTTTGGAACCATATCAAACTCTTATGTATAGTCACAATCATATATAGGAAGAAAGGATCGAGCTCACAATGATTTATATCAGTATGTTTACCAAGGGCTGTCAGTTTAAAACTTGTTTTTACTTCCATGAGGATATACCAAGTGCTGTCAGTTTAAAACTTGTTTTCACTTCCAGGATAGAGTTGTACTTTTCAGAGAAAAAACACTCTAATCCTTTCTCGACAGTAAATTGAGAGAGTTTCAGCAATGCCTGCAATTCAAGATTTTGTTCCAACTTTAAGCAAAAAATATAACTTAACTCACTGAAGGTTTACGTACTTATTTTGTTTGTTTTTACACTGCTTTGACAGTATTTCAGTCATTTCGCCATGCCCGCCTAATAACTATTAGAGGAAAACCCTAAAAACCCATCTGATTTCACACAGACAAACAACTGGATAGAACCATTGACCTACCACAAGATAGTTGGAAGCCTTCGACCCCCACATGAAAATCAATAAATACCCAAGGCCGGGCTCCAACCTACTTAAACTAAAGTTTTGCCTGCCAGTGAAATATTCCATTTTTCAGCAATAAAATTAAGGTCAATTTCTGAGGTTGATATTTTAAGATTGAGCACGATCTCAGCTCGTGACATTAAGTGAAAACTGGGCCAGATTATCAATTGTTTTCAAATTCATTACTTGCTGCCAGCAGAGGAACAGTTTCCAGGCAAGTTTGAAGGTATCTCCTTCCTAACCCTTATCACACCAAACACAACAATAGTGTTGTCGTTAACCAGCTTGGACCCGGTTCAGATGCTGCTTTGGCATCTGAACCGGGTTCAAGCTGGTTGACACTAGGGCAACTGTTTCACAAAATTTCAATAGAATCAAACAAGGCTAAAGGACCAACCAGACAAGAATTCAACAGACTACTTTTTTGGCGGCAGGATATGGGTTAAATCATTTTCAGGTGCATCACAGATTCCAAGGCTGTTTGCATCACTTTGAGGCAGTCAAATGAAATCCTGGACATTTTACTGCATACGGTTGTTGACTTTGGCATTAAACCCTTTCATGGTCAAATTAAAATTGATGTCTGCATTTACTTGAGATTAAACATTGTGACTTATTGCCAGCAGACCTTTAGAAGAGGATCGACACACGTGCCATTTTGTCAATATGACACATACAGTAAAACCTCTCTAAACCAGTCACTATGAAGAACAGAAATATGACCTAAATGTGTGTATATTGAGACAGTTACAGCTGAATCTAGGCAGAAATAAATACAGAAAGCTCCTACAGGAGCTTTCTGTATTACATTTAGCCTGCATTAAACACCTGACCTGCATTTATAGCACATCAGTTTTTGTTAAAAAGTGTCTAGTTATGAATTTTACTGTACATCTTAAACAAAGCCAACCCTTTATGCCTATTATTTTAAGCAGTGAAGAGGTTAATCCTTGGCATGTTGCAGCTGAACAGGTGAAGATGAGCCACCAAATTACTCAGCATCTCATCAGAACACTCTGATTTTCAGGAAAATATGGCAAAAATATAATTTTGGAAACTCCTGCAAATGGCAATTTCAGCAACCGACAATAATTGAATTATATTCTAGCATGATAAGGGTTGATATAAATATATAAAGTGGATGTTTAAACAATGTCTTCAATACTGAAATAAGTCAGTGTTGATACATAATCTGACCTGAGTCTATACTGTTTTCAAAGACTGCATGGGTATATTAAATTCCCCCATTTAACCCTTTCCACCACAAGCTATTTCAGAATAATACACAAGGAGAGAATCTGATGAAAATATACAAATCTGTGCAAAAGAAATAATTAAAGCCATTTTTGAATTGTATTGAAATCATTGTAGGAAATGGAGCATTTGTTTGTTATGAGCAAATGCTCCAATTCCTACAATGTTTTCAATAGCCATCATTTATAGAGCCGCTTAAAAGGGCTTCTATGGAGGAGGAGGTTCAAGTTTTTAATGCTATATCAAATATCATCATGCTTCAGGCTAGTGTTTTCTTTGTATCCTGGCTAAGAATATGCTCAATCACTCAGCATCTACATAGGATCAAAACTGTTTGATATTTAGAAAGTAATTTCCAAAGATTGAAAATTGAAGATACATCTTTTGTCGCTTCTGTAGCAGATAATTTTTGCTCCACAAAATCTGCTTCAGGCCTATAAAAACTTAATTTGCATCTTAATGACAAAATAGGTGCCAAATAGCAGATGTACTGAAATAAACTTCTGGTATCCATATAACTGCCGGTGAACTGAGTATAATGCTTGTGTTTTATCTGATGTATGCTAATACTTTACTAAACCATCAACTTGCATGCTAATTGTCGTCATCTACTCCATATGCTATTTTCAGACTCATTCACGATGAAAGTATATGATGAATGGGAAAATTATGTAGGAGAAAGGAGAACATAAAATTTGAATCATTTTGAAAAAACAATGTGGAAAATGGAGCATTTTCTGAGTATGCAAATGCTCTATTTTCCACAATGTTTTCAATAGTCATCTGCTACAGAGGTGTTAATGGGGCAGCTATAGAGTGAAGGGTTGTTTCAACTCATTTAAGCTGTAACCATTATTTTCAAAAATACAATCTGTGCTTGTAATTACATTTTGGATCATTTTGAGAACACTCAACATTATTATTTTGTAAAAGTCTCACAGATTTTCGCTAATAGCATATGCTACAGGCTTTGCAAAGTAAATGCTGTCTGCTAAATTAACATCTACATTATTCTGCATGTTTTCTTTCTGATTTCTGCTGTGAAAGAAAATCAAATGTTGAAACAGTTTGGAGTTTGTAGCAAGCCACTTTTATTGCGGAGACTAATCAGAATCTGAGCTGTTTGCACTTGTCATGGTTCATCTTTCTATGAGTTCATGATAAGGTCTGCCAAATCTGCCAGTCATGGAATCAGCTGCCAAACAACACATGCTTTTTGAATAACTGACATGCTCATAATAGGTGGCCACATGTTTTACCAAATCTTATTATCTTTTTATCTTGATAAAATATCGATGGCTTCGAATTATACAGAATTAATGGAGATAAAGAAGAGAGTGAGAGGGCTGAAGGGGACAGAAAGACAGATCCAGATACAAGAGAGAGAGAGAGAAATATGAACAAAGAAAGAGAGAGAGAGAGAGAGGTGAAGGGGACAGATAAGATAGATCGACAGATTCAGACAGATCAATATGTCCTGGAGGACCAGTACAGAGTGGGTTTAATTGTATTACCACAAAGCAGCTCCAAAATGACAGACAGATAGAGAGACATAGAGAGACATATATACTCAGATAGAAAGATAACCGCTATAGATCATCAAGCATTTTAAATAGCAGAAAAATCTGGGACGATGACATTTTGATACAGAAAATATTCCAATACTATCATAAGGGCAGATCTACACTCAAACCACTGTGGCACTTAATGGTAAGTCCTCGACCAGCTTGACATGTACAATAGGAACTGCTCCATCACCAGCTATATGTCCCTCTATTTGATCACTTTGAGCAAAGTGTTATATGATAAAATTTGCCTGTCCAGTTTGTCGGATAATTAAAGCAATTTCTTAGGGTGGCTGAAGGCTTTGGTTAACCCATTCCTCCAGACAAGCGCCTTTTCACGCCTCAGCAACTGATGGCTATTAAACATTGTAGGAAATGCTCCATTTGCTCGTAACAAACAAATGCTCCATTTTCTACAATGATTTCAATACATTTCAAAAATGGCACTTTTATTTTGCCTAGATTTTTATATTTTCTATAAGACTCTTTCCTTGTGGATTTGTCTAAAAATAGCGTTTATCTACATCATGTATTTCTCAACCAAGCCGTATATTGACAACTTATATTGGAATAGTCTTATTTGGGGCAGTGCTCCTATGTGCCCACAAGATAGGGGTTGGTTGAGAATAACAGAAGCACTTTTCCAAAGATTTCTACATAATGCTTAAAACAGTCAAACCTGGGTTAAGCTGCCACTCTTAAATTGTGACGGTTGTGGTCTGTGAGACAGGTGGTCCCTTAATGTAGAATGATAGTAATGCAGAAAGCTCTCAATAGAGCTTTCTGCATTACTATCATTCTACATTGAGTGACCACTTGACCACAGTCAAACCTGTGTTAAGCAGCCAGCTAGGGGTGGCCGCTATCACAGGTTTGACTGTAATTGATACGATACATTATTTGATGGCGTTTATAGACAGGTTTGAATGTATATGAAGCTTTGGTCCGGCTATAACCCTGTCCACTCTCCACACTTATCATCTTCAATAGTGTCATAATCTGCTGTACCTTCTGATAATCAGTTTTCCTCACTGTATATTGCAGACCCCATGCCTCTGCAGGATGAGAAACAGTTGGGATTATAAGTGCGACTCACCTCTACTGCCCCCAATTTTATAGTTCTTTGAAAAACTATTCATAATAAGAAATCATATATAACCCTTATCCTGCGGCCAAAGAAAATAGTCAAATGACTTCTTGTCTTCTTGATCTCTTAAACCTTGTTAGATCCTCTTGAAATTTGGTGAAAATGTTGCCCGAATGTCAAACAGCTTGGATCCGGATCAGACACAGAGTTACTCGATGTCTGATCTGGGTCCAAGCTGGTTGACGACATCACTATGGCTGCAATGGGTGTTATGAGGGACAAGATGGTCAAATATTACCACTCGGAGGTCACAAGACCAGAAGGAATGCCGATTATTATGTTATAGCAGCCAAGGAAAAGCAATTTACTAAGCTTCCAGCTGATCATGCTTAAAGTAATATTCTGCACAAGAAAACTGACTACAGCAACACAGTGACAGCGTTCTTTGACCTATAGTGACAAAGTCAAACATTTTGGATCCTGAACATGTTCAGCAAACTAGAAAATTGGTCATTGAGCTAAATATTTTAGCAGAAATAAAACAACACTGGAGTAATTGATATCTTATTTCAGAATATCAATTTCTGAAACTCATTACTCCATTATGTTATTCTTTAAGACTTATCAATAAGAAAAGAATCTGGTGAGATTAGGATGAATATCTAGGCAAAAGGAAAATGCAACTTTTTAATTATTTGGAAAAGTATTGTAGGAATTGGAGCATTTGCCGTCGTTCCCTATCAAGAACATGATGAATTGTTCTTAAAGAATTCATGAACTGAATTCATGAAAAGTTCCTGAATGAACACATGAACAACAAATAAAATTCATCAATCCAAAGTTAATTTCATGAACATGTTGATTAACAGTTCATGCATGTTCATGCATATTCATCAGTTCATGAACCAATTATTGACAGAGTAAGTCCTGTCAAAAATTGGTTCATGACCTTAAGAACTTTTGATGAACATTCATGAAATGTTAATCAATATGTTGATGAACCCAACTTTGAATTCATGAACTTATTTTTTCTTCTCCAGTCTATTCATGAACTATTCATGAATTCAGTTCATGAACTATTGATGAACTATTGACTAACTATTCATCATATTCTTGACAGGGTTCTCAATGTTTATACATTCATCTACTACAGAAGCATCAAAAGGTATATCTACACGGTTAAGAGAACAAATAAATATGAATTTTAAAGTTTTTTTCATAATTTGTGCATGACTAGCCTCTCTTGATTTTGTTTTATCATAATGCTAGTGTTTTTACTATTTTACTCCAATATTATGGACTTAACAGATGATACACAAAAAGCCTTGATATACATAAAGCTGCATGACTGTATTCTAGAATATCCAAGAGAAATCCTGTCAAAGCTTCCTTCAAACATCATTTGCCTATCAACCAGTCATCTAAATACTGAGGATTTCATATTACATTATATCATATTACAAAAAATCTCAGATAACTAAAGACCATAAGTACAGACAAAGACAGCCTAAGTAATAATTGATATCTTGCAAGCTGAGCTCGGCTCATAAGATCACAGGCATTACTTGTATGTACCAAACCTTATATTGTGACCATTTATAAGAATCCCCTTGCTACCCTTAACCCCATAGAAGCGCATTTGAAGCCTCTATAGCAGATGCCCTTTGAAAACATTGTGGAAAATGGAACATTTGCTCATGATGAGCAAATGCTCCATTTTCTACAACGATCTCAAAACAATATAATACTGAGTTTTTTTCCTTTTTGAATAGATATTCTCATATTTATTGGATCTACCACATGGAAACATATCTGATCCAGAGCAGACCACATTCAGTCAGATCTGATTAATGGAACCTGATCTCCAATCCAATTGTTTTGTTATCATATGGTTCCGTTTTCATTTAATCTTTCACTGTGAGAATTTTTTTTTATAAAACCTGGGATCATAGAGCTCAAAGTTGAGTCTCCTGATCAGAGTCTGCACTGTATGCATATATAATCTGTCTAGCCAGTCTATATTTTCCATGTAATACAATTAAATGTTAGAAAATGTTATCATGCTTACAATTTATATTCATAGTTTCAGCATTGAAAGGATTAAAAGGGGATAAATATTCCTCAATTTGCATTCTTATAAACAATATTTCGACGGTTTCATTCCAAAAAGCCTCAAGTGCCCTTTTGGAAAAGGGCACTTACGGCTTTTTGGAACGAAACCAACAATTTACTTGTCATGTTAGTCCTATTATCCTGCTGTTCAAGACTATAGTTGTGATGGTTTGAAATAGCTTGGATCCAGAACTGAGCCGAGTAACTCGGCCTCTGATCAGAATTTAAGCTGATTAACATCCAGGCAATAGTTTCACCAAATTTAAGAAAATCAGACAAAATTTAAATCACAAGCAGACCAGAGTTTGCACAGACAGCACTCTTTGCAGCATGGTTAAGGTTGATAATAGTTTTAAAATATTATCATGTCATAAAAGCTTGAACCTTCTTATCTTTATTTTCTATTTTGCAAATTGAAACTTCAATGTAATGGAGTATAAAGCACATCATGCAATTACCAAATACCATCTCTACAGCTACAAGATTCATATCATTCTGGATTTTCTAGCCCACTTTTTGAGTATCCAGATTCCGGTCAGTAGGCTAAAATACATATCCTTTGGAAGTCTGTAACGTAAAAAACGTAATTGTAGTAACCTTTGCAAACAGCTTGGAACTTGATCAGATGCCGAGTAACTTGGCATCTGATCTAGCTCCAAGCTGTTTGACACTCAGATTGTACTTATTCTACCAAAGAAAGTTCAATAAATATAATTATTATGTAAATATGAGCAGACGACAAAAAGTGCTGACGAAAATATCCAGATGACAATTGTCAGTCTTTCAAAGGATATGATTACTCAAGTCTTTCTAATGAGACTTAAAACCAAGATTTCATGAATCAGTGCTTGCTCTAATGCGGCGTTCACACAGTGCCGATTATGGCTCCCGTTTGAGATCAGACAGCGCTACGACACAAAAAGCGAAAAAGTCGGATTACTATCCTCAATGATCTGGAATGTCCTATCATTGTCTGAACGCAGTCGTATATGTTCGTAACAG
>JAULCE010271516.1:0-10858 GCA_032359355.1 Macoma nasuta | reverse complement strand
TTGCTAACAAAAAAATAACGCTCAAATGTCGGAGAAAATGGCGGACGACGTCATCTCCGTCATCACAGGAATGACGTGAATGAGCGGCGTTATCTGATTGGTCAAGCGTTTTATCGGCGAACCGTCAATTGAATGCAGACATTTTTGTCCCGGACTCGACGCCACTTTTCCTATGCAGCGTCCCATCAGGGTCTACCATGGATTTAAAGCATTAAACTCAGTATTAAAATAATACTTAATACCAAAAGTGTCATATATTAACCCTTTCACCACCAAAGGCGACTTAAGTCGACATTGCCAAAAAATGACATCTCAGATCAGACACCAACTTAGAAGGCGGCGTCTCATCAGATACTTCACTTTTTGGTACAAAATTTATTTCAGAATATTAGGGTTTCGGAAAAGTCAAAGTTTATTCAATTATTTCTGTTTTTTAATTAGTTAAAATCTTTGATCCAAAACCTGTTACAACTGACAATTTTAAATTTTGCAGCGCAAAGATTAAAGTATCTGCTTAAATATTAAATATCGAGTTAATATAAATACCGTAAAAACTTTGAAAACCTCGAGCTTAAGATAACGCCTGATTAAACTGCTGGCGCAGCTATAAGCGTTTAGAAAGGTATTTCCAGCCCGGGGTGTTCGCGGTTTTTCACCGCTCCGCGAAATACAGTTTCTTCTTAGAGGCAAGCGGAGTGACTGTGAAGTGTGTGTAGAGGTAAGCGGAGTGTAGAAGAGTAAGTGTAGAGTTGGAGTTGAATGACTATGGGGCTAAATGGATGTAACAGACATGTCAGTATATGAATATTCGTGAGGAAACAACAAACATTTAGATCAATTAACTGGATAAATTTATTCAGATAAAACATCGTAATAGTGGAAAAAGCATAATGTACTCTATGTGCTTCTTCTGAACTGTTGTTATCTAGGTCCATGAAATAATTGGCTGGCCTCTTAATTACTTTGAACACGGGGTGCTTGCAAACCCCATCGAGCCACACCATTATTTCCGTAAATATGGCGCCGACAGTTTTTCTGTATGTGCGTCTCATGTCCTGGTACACGCGCTATTTAGCTCCGTTTCACCGATTGTCAATGCCTGTATCTTTTAGTCACAGTTTCCTCAAATTTATATTTATCTTTTTTTAGAAGCCCTCTGATTGACACACTCCCAAGTATCGTAGTGGTCTCCATTTGCCTGCATCTCTGCGTTGCTGGTCTCATCTGCTATGGATATTCCATTGTCTATCACTGATTCGGCTGTCTCCGTTTCAGATTGTTCCGCGACTGTCCCTTTCTCTTCTACATCTGTATGTACGTTTTTATTATAACGAAGCATGTTATTTCGCCGTACGAAGTATGTTAAATAGATGTCACATGTGTTTTTGTTGACGTTCAGTACAGGACTGAGGTTGAGGGGGGGGGGGGGCATAGCTTAAATACTGAAGTGGATCACTTGGACAAGCATTTCAATTGTTTGATAGTTGAGTCTCCCTGCTGGGCCCTGGTTTTCTCTTGATGTCTTATCATCAGTGAAGAAGATGTCTTTAAAGTCCCGATTCTCCGTAGCCCACTTTGGATTATATCATTTATCTGTTGCACAGGAGTCTTGCTTGTGATCAGGAGTCCACCATGTATTTGTATCTTCTATCGGAATGACTCCAGGGCTATTATCCTGTCTATGTGATGTACTCAAAGCGACATAATAGCACACCCGTTTTATCGGGATCTGGCATGTCAGTTGGGAGCGGCATATTTACTCTCCTGCGATACAAGAGTGTAGGCTATCACTTCAAGACCTTAATGATCCTACAACCGCATAACGATCTCTTGTGTCCTCCTTCTACGTAGGCTTCGACTGTCCGCCCTCCCTGAATTCGACGAAGATATGGGTGACAATCCACCGAGCTTAACTTAAGAGAGCGACTTTTATGTTGTCTACGGAGATCTTTATGTTGTCTACGGAGATGATATTTAAACCGAAAATCATTCAAAAAGGATAAATGGCAGATAACGCAGGTGAATATTTCTCTGACTCCTTAATCTAGCAGAGAAATATCTTAGATCCATTCTGTGCAATGGTATGCGGTTTTGGGACGTGATGCTTTACATCGGTAAGACTCTGCGACACAACGATTTGTGTCGGTTAAACATTCTCCTAGTCAAAATCTTAAGCCGGAATAGAGTTCACTCGTAAATCCATGGTATTTCTGAAAATATCGTTATATCGACATCCATGTTAAAAAATGCCACCCTGATGTGAAATTGTACAAGTATTGTAATGCTTATTAGGATTAGACCGATGCGGAAAGTAAGGAAAACATAACCAATCAGTGTTTGTTCCTTAGTACTTTCGTCGCTTTGATGTTTCTACTTATGCCATAAATTCAGTCACCCGCGATGTGAACTATTTAGGTCAAACGCTTTAAATACACTCACAACACAATATACACCTAGGGACTATCTGCAATGTTCTTGGAGTGAAGATGTGAATTAAGGGTAGTACTTCCAATCGTAAGCGTGTGTGGAGTATTTGACTTAGGCGATTCCCAACAGAGTAAAACAATGGAGTACAAAACGACGAGATTGGTGTGATTCATACTTATACTGCAACACAAATGGCATCTGCCCAAGCTCTCGTCTGATTCATTTTTCAACATCATCAAATCGACGTCTGAACTGGATCTAAATTGTTTTCTATATGGTCGTTTTTAGCAGTATTCGAGTCTATACAATTATAAATCGCATTTTGCTTGTGCCTTGATTTTTATATTTTTAATCAAATTCTTGACTTGTGGATTTGTCTAAATATAGCTCATGGATGAAAGGGTTTACTATACTAAGTTATCAAATACTCATATGTTATTTCAACTCATTTACTGCTTACCCCCGAACAAGTGCCATTTGCAAAAAGTTTTTTTCAGGATGAGACGCCGAGTAACTCGGAATCTCATCCGTGTCCAAGCTGTTCGGCCAATATATTTGCCAAAAATTAAGTTAATCTGTGAAGCCTTAAAAAGAAGCAGACGAAATATTGCGCATGACAGGGTTGCTTCCGGCAGCGAAGTGGTGTTTACTTAACACTTTATTTGCTCAAGTTTCTTCGACCAAATTCTTCAGGTACGACATGCTTCTTTGTGAACTTTCGTTTTTAGGCTTTTCTGGAGACAACACATTTTGCATTATCATGCATGGTAGCTAGTATTGGATTAAGGGTTCTAGGATTAGAATCTGATTAGGGAATACAGTTATTGTAATAAAACAAAGTTTAGTATTCGCTGTCAAAGGCGACAACAAATAATATTGCAAACATCATAGTCCCAGGTCCGACGGCTCAATGCATATGCGTCGTCGGATCAGGGATCACATAAAGTTTAGTTTAAGAACAACCTTGAATTACAAAAGTGTGTGTGGTTTAAATGATCTGCTTAAATGTTAATATCAACACATTCACTTTTGCGCCGGAATAGTTTAATTCTGGACGAGTGACTTCCCTTTTAAATGGGATTTGCAGTCAGTACTTTCGCGTCCACAAAACCCTAGGTATCTGTATCTCAACACACGATTGACGACTTGAGTTTTCACTAGGCTAGTGAATCTTGAAGACAACTGCCGGACCGGAGTTGCCTTACCCATGAGTTTCCCAGGCGAAGACTTGGGACGGGTTTCTCGGTTCTCGGGGGGGGATAGTGTAACGTTCGGAAAGCGTTGGTTGTTATGATATGCAAATAAGGCATTACTGAGATGCAGAGTTACATATAAAAGCTACAGTATATTACTTCAGGTTTGAGCATGGTCTTCACTAGTGGGATGTGTTGTACCTTTGGCCTGACAGGTAACAAAAGTTATTTTACCGTCACATCGAATATACACTTTGTATACCAAAATCTCAATATGAGTAAAGATTTGTTAATTCACACCATAACATTTCTTGTCAGCGTCCTATAGTGCCTAGGGAAACGTTGGTAATCGTCCATGGTCACTGGTATAGCGCCAGAAGAGTGTTGTGTGAACCCTGGTGAACGCTGGTTATCGTCGGTGATCTTTGGTAATCGGCGGAGAAAGCTGGTCCGAAAATAAAAAATTGAACTTAGCAAATGTTCTTAAGGAGACCAGATTTCTCAAAGTTCAACTTTAACGAATGTGTAACCAACGCATGACTAGCGTATGACTAACGAAATGGAGCTATATTGTTTGTGTTTTGACTGAGTTTTAAACGTGATATTTGACTGTGCAGTCTGAGTGTTAATAATCGTTTAATTAAATGATTGCCTTATTTTCATGCTAAGCCTTTAGTCTGCTACTCACAACTATGCTTTAATCAAGGTCAGACACAGAGTAATCCGGCATCTGTACTGGTTTCAAAGGGATACTGAGGGAATAGGATCACCAATTTTAAGAATTCGAACGATACTTAAAAATGAAACACACGACACTTTTTATAGCAGGCAAATGCTTAATATTGTACGATCGTTATTTGGTATGACAAGGGGGTGGGGTAACTCAAATGTTCACAATCAGACCAAACTATTGAATAGGCAAACCTGATCTGTGTCTCCCTTATTTGCAAAAATCGTACACCTTATTCATAGGAAGTTACTCGTTAATTGGGACTATGCCTTTCTCCATCGTTACAGTACCACATATAATTGATTCATTGCTTGCACTCGCACAAACGTGATCTAGATATTCATTCTAAAGTCGGTGAGACAGGCAAATGACAAAACTATAATCTAAATGATCTAAATATACTCGCTATGCTGTGTAGACATAAATATACATGGTAAAGTACTTAATCTGATTAAGTTAACTTGTTTCCGGTTTCCCTCAAATTAATGTCCTTATTATGGTCAAGATGTATCACATTAAGTACGTTAAAGTAAACAGTTGGGATCCAGATCAGACGCCTAGTGACTCTGTGTCTAATCCCAGTCAAAGCTGTCTGACAGATGGATAATATTTCCTACATTTTTATGCAAATTTGAGGATGATGAAAAGGGAGCAGACGAGAGTTTGAGTAGACGGTAAGTAATTTAGCATGGTAAAAGTTAACCACACCACTTATGACGACTTATCAATTATTGTATTGAGGAGCACACCGCTAGAACATGTATACTATTTCACAAGTCTCTTTCTGTAAGAGTCTTAACTCTTCACTGCTAAATGCGACTAAAATAACATATGCAACATTATAGTCGCAGATCCAAGGTGGAGTCTGACCAGGGACTACACTGTTTGTAATAGCATCAAGTCCAATAAGAGAATATACTGAATGTCAAACATTTATTCAATAATCTGATTAAATATTAAGTTACTTGCATACGTCAAATTTATATTGTTTATGTACTAAAGGGCAACCATTATAAGTTGAGGTCAAAGTTAACTAATACTTAACATTTTTAAGGCTCCCTATCTCGCCCTATATGTAGGACGAATTCGAATCGGGTTTACATTTCTTACTTTATTTCTTAAGGTACGACATGACCATCATTAACAGTTGGGTATCAAGGCTAATTCCATGGTTTACGTTAGAGGATTTAGTTAACATTGACCAAAATCTAATGTTTAATCTCAATCGTAACTACTTGGCCCTTTCCGGCAAGCTAGGGAAAGTACATATTCATAACCGAGGAGTTCCGATTGGTTGAGTCTACCAACGTAATGGTTGAAGTGAGAAGCTTTACACATGGTTTAGTTAATAATGGAGGATGTGATTGAGATGTAGATCTTTATTATGCATATGTCTTTTTGGTGAGTTATATAAAGATTTTCTCCACTTTATTAATACTGTTTTCACGGTTCTTACATTTTACAAAGTCCTAGATTAACATTTAATCATAATCGTGCCTCGCGAGTTTACTCACTTCCTTGTTTTACTATGTTCGGCCTAGACCCGTTGCCCTGACAAAATGGTATTTTGATTATGTATACACGTTATGGAGCCTATTTTGATAGTGAAAATTCAAGTCGGCACCAGTTTTTTTTCGATAAGAGGTATTTGAGAACATCAAATGTAGATCTAGACTGTTTAGACTTCATTTCAAAAGGAAGAAAGTCATGGCGGAGGGAAATTACTGAGAGTCGGAAGCCGGTGTAACAGGACAGAGTACACCTCTAGTACAGAGTATACCCGGGGTTAATATATATATCCTAGGATGTTTTATACTCGTGGTATAGAAATAACTTGTGTATTATTTAATTGCAAATAGTGTAGACCCGGATCATCGACATCGTTTTCATAAGGGAGTTTGGTCAAGGTTTGTATTTCTTGCAATGGTGTAGGTATAACTATTTTTGATTTTGATTGAAGTTAAATAGTGCAGACCCTGATATAGACAGATTTGGAAATACCAGCGACTGGTCTGTGTCTTCTCTGTTTCATAACTCGATAGTGGAGATACCAAGTCGGTGTCTCTCACTGCTTTTTCACGACATAAATGTTGTCAGCCATTGTCTCATTGTATGATATGTATCATGGTGTATTGGAAGGGATTTTTCTTAGTTGGCAGAACGTATAGCCCAAACTTATTTCTGATTATAAAGACGTCAGACAGGTTTCAACTAATACTGTTTGCTATTCAATAAGGTACCTATTTTTATTCTGTGGTTCTATGAATTTGTTTATTTATCTATTTATTATTGATTGATTTGTTTAGTTATTCATTTATGTTATATATTTTAACATCAATTGTTTAATAAGCATACTATCTGTTTTATCAATTTTGTCAGCTCAATATTCTAAAAGTTGAAACATAATGATAGTTTAACTGTTTAGGTTTGGCGTTTTACTGTCAAATAAAAAAGAGGACAAAACTACCTCGGCGACTGATCTGTATATATACATAGTGCAATGTCCAGTTTAGCAATGCCAGAGAGGCTCAGGGCAGATTTCGTTCAGCATCAAATATGTTTATCTATTTCGCGATAAATGATACCTTCAGATGGAAAAGACTTCACCGTGTCTAACCAGGAAAGGCGTTTTGTCAATGTTTTATGCATCTTTCAAGTTGTGTGCGCTTTCACTGCAAACAATGTAAGAGCAGATCACCTCAGTGCCTGGCCAGGGACGTTTTTAGTCACGTTGCAGCGTCTACAACGATGTGTTTGTTTACTCTGCAAGTATTGTAGACCGATCTATCGGCGCTTCTTGTATTAAGGAACTGTAGGATATGTCTATACCGATCGCTATACAGAATACAAGTTTCAAGCGCTTCTTTTTTTACCACATGGTTAATGTTCACATATTAGGAATATTTGTTTTGAAAAGAAAAGAGTTAAATTTTCCAACTAAAACTAAAAGAAACGCGAACGAAATGTAAAACAAATTGTTTCTTTTTATTACTGTCAAATAGTTTCAAGCCGATTAGATGCCATGTTAGTCGGCGTCTGGTCTGGCTCAAAACTGTTTGAAAACGTCATCAGTTTTTTAGCTCAAATTGTTTTATCGGGACAAATACATCTTTGTCTTTTTTTAAATCACAATCGTTTGGAGATTTTTCATTTTGAATAACGAAAACTATTTATGCTATTGAATGTGTGTCGTTTTCAAATTACATTAAATTGAAGTTTCTTTAACAGAAGCAAACTGTTATTAGCGTTGGACTGCTTGTCATTTTCAAATATTTTTCTATTGAAACATTGCTTTTTGAATAACTAAAATATATTCGCTATGGACTGTTTGTCATTTTCAAATAAATTGCTTATTAAGAGCATGCGTTACAGTGGTTTAACCAATTGTGTGTTGTGCACTGTGTGTTATTTTTAAAGATCCAAAAATAAGTTACTGTCAAAGACTGACATTCTGAAAAATTACCGATGATAAAATATATGTTTCAAGAAACACTTACACACTTATAACAATATTGGAGTGGTCCTGGACGTAATTCAAGTATAAAGCGTGTTCCGTCTTTTGCTGAAGGTAAGGTAGAACGTTGCTGGATATATAAGCCACTCCATGAGTGTTCCTTCCATGCTGTGTATGACGATATCACATCCAAGCAAACTAGCCGTGGAAGTAACGTCTGTATCTGTCGCACAAACTTAATCTCGTGAAACTCCCGTAGCTTTCACATATTCCTTAACATTCTGGTTGAGATAGTTGTTTGTATTTGTTTGCACGGCGCTGGTTTGTTCATATTAAGTTTATTTGAAACACTTGTGTGCATACCTTCACCTAATGGTTGATACCCTGTGCCACTCCTTTCGAATGATAATGTTCAGAAACTTTGGCAACAGTTTTGTCTCTGCCAAAATGCCCTATCCTTATGTTGGGTTGTCATGGTAGGCCTTCAAGATATTAGACATGAAGCTTATTGGATAAAGCTCTTTCTCGCATAGTGAAGAATTATATCACTTTTCTATCACGGACAATGTAGAAGTTTAGAATTTAGTTATAAAGATCGTACTCCATGTTTGGCTGATTGTGAAATCTATATCGCAGTTTTCAAATATGTCGTGGTGCAAACAATTGCGAGCTAGGACAATCGATAAGTGTGTTCTATCAAAACGTCAAAGCCTTAATAAATGTAAACATTAGAAAGGATGAATAAAAAATTAATGAATTTATTTATTTCTTAATTATAAATGAATAAATGAATCAGTGAATGAATAAATTAATTAACGAAAATTTACATACACACAAACAAACATACACACAAACAAACATACACACATATATACAAACATACATACAAACATACATACATATATACATACACACACACATACACATAAAATGTACATACATACATACATACATACGTACATAAACGGTTTCTTAAGTACGATTACCTAGGGCAGACTAAACCCGGGGTTATTCTGAGTGGGGGTTTAATCTGTCCTGCTACATCGGGATTCAGCATTGTAATTTATCGTCGAGGGTATGCTGTCATACGAGAGAAAGTAAGTTAGTTATATCGAACAAATGCACGCACGCACACACACACACACACACACACACACGCTTGCGCGCACATACACACAGAGTCTTGTAAGAGGTGTGAACCGGGAAACTGGGTTCAAAACCTACTAATTAGGGAATCTCCATCATGACGTTGCCACATATATTTCGTTTAGAAAAAGTGTATTTCCAACCCTCATTAGATATGTGATATGTTTCGCCGTTAATTTTGCTATTTTCATACATTTGACCATATCTTACAATCTAACTATTAACATACTGAATACGGAACCACATTTTAATATTTAATATTTAAACAATAACATTCAGACCATACACTATTCGTTGATTAACTCATATCAGTGACATCATTGTCATACTAAGTTATTAATCATAGAATCAATGATTTTGTTTTAATTTTCAGCTGTGTTATCTATGATTTAACTTAGAACCCAAAATGAATGTTATACTAAGAAGTTAATTCTTTTGGTGCCAAAATGTTTTTTATCGTCTGCGATTTACGTTATGTTAAATACTTTACCAAAATCAGGAAAAGATAAACAGCAAAGCGTTTGCTATTAAGAATATGCTTACATTGCCAACGTTTGTGACAAACAATTAGGAATTTCATTATACGCTTACAGAGTGGCACCGATCTGAGTCCACACTGTTTGTAATTGTGGTTTTATCCACCAATGGCCGTGAATGGTCTTATCCCAAATAATTCCTTACCTATCGTTTTCTTCCTCCTTATACTAATGCATAGTATTGTTCTTCTGTCCTTTTTTATAAATCCCCATTCATGTGATGATATATAGCCTACCAAGTCTGAGCAGAAAATGTGACTTTCTATGGCGTTTTTTTTGTTAATGGCTGGATACTATTTCAAAAACTTTTTGCAGGGTGTGTTTACTGCGGCATAGGTGTCTGACAAGCTGAAAATTTAGATTTAAGGTCACACAAAGGACACTGCATCAAAATGGTAATGTTATCACCACTTTTTCTACAAAGTAAGCAAACATGTCATAAATATACATTTAAGTGCAATAATAAGAGCGAATATATTGCTTAATATGCTATAATTTTGTTTGTAAGTCAGAAGAAGGTTAAAAAGGCATTAACGTACATAAGTTTATAAATTCAAATATCAATGGTAGGTTATTATGTTTCAAACAGGTAACAATGCATTAAGTATGTCTTCTGGTATTGTTTTTGATATGAGGTAGTTTACTGGTAGGGATGTTGTTTTCAATGTCAATCAAAGGTCAACTAATTCATAAAAAGTTTTGAACAAAGTGACTTTTGTATTAATGTAATTAGAATAAAAAAAACAAGTTACCATGCAAAAACAATGTTTAGGCTACGTCAGTTACTTAATTATAGGCTGATCATCTGTGTCAAGGTCATTTGAAGGTCATGTTGTACTTAATAAGTAATATCTAGGTTACGTTAAAAATTTAAATAGACATCCATGCAGTTATATTATTGAGGTTAAAAATATTTGGTGAGTATGCCGACCTTGTTTTATTTGTTTTAAGGTCAAACAGAGGGCATGAAGGTCTTAGAGTTACACTCACAAATGGGCCATTCTCTGAAAAAAGGGGTCTTAATAACAAAAAAACGATTTTCATTTTTGGGGCTTAAAAATAAAGCTAGATCATTTTTGTCGAGCCCGCTTGCGGTGAGCGAGACATAGTTGTCCAAATGGCTGTTGAGTGTATGTGTGTGCGTCAGTGCGTGCGTGCGTGCGTGCGTGCGTCAGTCCGTGCGTCAGTCCGTGCGTCCGACTTGTGGTGTCCGGTCTATAACTTCCACATGCATCGCAGGATTTTGAAATAACTTGGCATAAATGTTGACCTTGATGAGACGGTGTGCAGAGTTTAAGACCCAGGTCTCTAGCTTAAAGGTCAAGGTCACACTGGGAGGTTAAAGGTCAAAATGAGTGCCAAACTGTCTTGT
>JAULCE010271405.1:0-10859 GCA_032359355.1 Macoma nasuta | reverse complement strand
AAGGTTAGCTTTTGGATGTGGATCTTGTAGGGTGTATTTGACATATCTTGCATGATCTATTTTCTACTTTTAGCATGACGTCCTGACCATCCGACTTTGTTTTAACATATTTTATTCCCAACAATAAACCAGGAAATAGGGTCAAGTTACAAGTTATAACATTAGAGCAACTAATAGAACTCCAGTGTATTCAATATAAAGTCGCTGCGCAGTCAAAATGTCGTGAGAAATGACGTTTTGATACCATTTGATAGCTGAATTTAAGACACGTCTTGTCTCAACACGTCGGTCTTGTCTCAAAACGTCATAACTCTGCACCAAATATTTCTCTACAAAATCATCACGTTTGAAAATGATGTAGTCTTATTGGTCAATAAAAGAGCAGTTAATATATCGTATTTAAAATAATGCGAAAAAAAATCGGTTACCTCAAAACGTCGTATCTCAGTTAACACGTTGTTTGTGGAACCGGAGGCAGAAAACTATCAAATTTGCTTAGGTTTTATTGCTACCACAGCTGAAATCTCCATACAACATATAAGATGCAATTATCCTTCATTTGTATACGGTATTATATAGTAATTCGACCAATATTCGTAGCGAATGATCTTAAATCGGAAATGTATGCTAAAGCTCATCAACAAGTTCTCATTGATCTTATTTATATACCGTCGACAAATATGTTTTGGCTGAATTTAGTTAATATAGGTGATATGGTAAAGAAATGAAAACCATTTTTTTCTCCCTCCTGACGAGATACAACATTTTGACAGAGCAGCGACGATAAAATGCTTTTAACCTATTTATGCCTGGGTTCATAAGTTGACTCGCCCAGCATGTCTATTATTCGCCTAAAGGGGGTTTTGACAAAGGAAATTGACAAATCTTGTTTAAGATTAAATGTGCATGAGTACATCGAACAACGCAGACCCGGGCCAGAGGGCTCCTTCAGAAACCCCTTGTTCTGAGTCTACGATGGTTGCCTATGTCCTTTTTAAGGGAAGATGAGCATAAATGGATTAAACAGCAGATAACCGTTGAAAAAGCATTGTGGGAAATAATCCCAAACGAAGCATTTATTCACAATGTAAAAATACTCATTTTTCCACACTATTTCTAAAATCCTTTCAAAAGTCCCTTTGTATCTCCAGTTGTTTTTATCTATTTTCATCGTGGGGGTTATTAATTAATAAAAAACCATCGCTGTTTTCCAAGGCTTCAGACTATTTATTCCAGAAGATTATTCATTTAAATCCTCACGAATTTTTACGAGGCACAGTGCGGGAACTAATTAAATTGAACCGGATTCGGAAACAATTCGAAGGCGAATCGAATCGGCATTAAACTTTTCGGCATATATGGTACGACCCGGTTTAAAGCTCTCAGAAACCACATGAAGCGCTTTTAAAAAGCGCATCATGTGGTTTCTTATAGTTTTGAGCCGGTTGATACGCCATGATTAGCCATAACCGAACCCGGAGCAAATGTTTTGGTTTTAAACATGTATATTTTTTCTGATTTGTATCTGACTAAACTTTGAATTTCAAGAAAATACATGTAAGAAGTATAATATAATTATGTTACAATGTAAGATTTTTTTTTTCATTCATGGGAAGCAAAAGTGGTGTTCTCACTCGTGGCTTTGCCACTCGAGAAAGCACCACCTTTTCTTCCGACTCGATGAAATAAAATTCGATGTAACACTGTAAAATACGATTACCCGCTAGTTAACCTATTTCAACAATATGTTTTTTTCGGAAACGTCCACACTTAAAACTTCTCACGAAAAGGGAGAATATGTGTAAGAATGGAAAGTTTAAAAAACAAACTAACATCGTAACCCGTTTTGCCACACTTTTTACAGTAAACATACTAGTATTGAAAAGAATTGTGGCAAAACAGGTTTCATAGTTTAGTTTTCAATTGCATATCAGTAAGTGCGACAACGTCCAATAGTTATATTGCATAGTACTTTAGAAATGAAAATCACTATCTTACAATACATTCGAGCAAAACTCGTACCTATACTACAAAAAAGATTATGATATAATTTTTGTTTCATTTGGATGTTAAGAATTTGTGAATATTCAGGGCTCAAATTACCAGTTCGCGAAACTAATTTAGTTTGAAAACATTGTGGAAAATCATGCATTTACGCATGAGAAAATGCTCAAATTTCCCACAATTCTTTATAAATTACATTTCTACAGTGGTGTTAAACCGCATATATATAAGGTTAATAGTTACACAAACTGAAGTTTTCAACCAACAAAGAAATAATGACAAAACACATTCAAAACAATGTAAAGTTTGGTGCGTTTACAAATATATGTGTCCCTTTGTTCAGTGCTGCCATATTGCATGGCAAGAATCAATCACACTATGCTTTAGCAGAAAAGATGCTTTTAGTCATTTTTATTCACTCGAAAATGCCCATTTACAGTCAACCTCGTATTCAGCGTCCACTCACAAATAAAACATTTCTGGATAGGTAAAGCCAGGTGGTCGCTTAATGCAAAATGAAAGGAATACAGAAAGCTCTTTTGAGCTTTCTGCAATACCTTCGTTCTACAATAAGCAACCACCTGTCATTTATAGTCACTATGATACCTTATTTGACGGCCGCTCAAGACATGTTTGACTTATTAATGCTATATTGTTATACATGGCTCGCCAGAGTGTCCTAATGACCCGTTTTGTTGTATTTATTGAGGGTATGTATCTGACGAATGTGCCATCAGCAACGCTTGACTGGGATATTGATGTAATTGGGTCAGATGTTAAAGGGATCACGGTATACGTTACACCGTTCCATCATTATCATTTACTCCTGTTCGTCTTTTTCTATATACCAACTAATTTATTGGACGTAAGTTATTTTTATCTCGTGACTGATGCCTTCGTCACTGATCAATGCAAATATGGGAATGACACTCTGTCCAAGGCCACACAAGGGAATCTCCTAAACATCCAATATTGTCCGCGATTTCATGTGATACAAACGCGTCAAATAAACCTACTTAGAAAGGTACATTTGATAACCCTAATTCCTCCTCAACCTCCGCTGCAAAAACATTCTGTTGTGTTTGAAATTCATCTGATTCACCAGTCCTTAGGATGTGTCAAAACAGCTTGGATCGACATCTGACGCCGATAAATCGGCATCTGATCTGGATCCACGCTGGTTTGCATATGTATTGATGTGGATTCACTTGGCTGAATTATTGATGACAACAGTGTCATTGAAAGATGAGTGATGCCTTTTTCTTGAGAAACGCGATAATGAAACCAAATTCTGTCTAATAAGGATTGGTTTTCTTGAAAATCTCATCGTCTCTTATAACGACGACATTTGGATAGTCGAACCTGAGTATCTCAAATTCGATTAATTCGGAGTCATGTTTTTACTAAGACTTTAATATGAACCAAACACGTACTATGTTTTCTTTGTGGATAACTATCGAAGTCAGGCGACTTCTGTTATAAGATCTACAACCCCGAAATACGAATTTAATTCGAGCTTGGGGCAACTCGAGCTAATAAAAATAGTGCCCCCAACGCCGACAAATGAGTTTTAACTGTGCAGATATATAGGCCTCCTGCTGGAAAAGAGGAGCCATACGGCATTGTAAGTAACTTGTGTAGACCAAATATGTCGCCGCGTCTTCGGATTAGGGTCTACGTTGTTTATACCTTGTTGAGCAGACATTGTAAAACCTGAACCAACGCCGCGTTGGAAACGCAATGGCGTAAGGACACATTACCCAGCCTGCGTTTAGTGCGAAGAGGTTTCTGGTGATGATAAACGAGACGCACTCCTCCAAATAAGAGAAGAGCCCCACCATTGTATTGCCATTAGACGTACCATTATATAAAGTTATGACTAGTTATGTCGACAAAATTACTTGGTGCTTGTAAAAGTGAAGGCGTCATATATAATAATGCTTTATCGGCATATAGAATGTCAAAAGTAGGCTATTATTTTTCACCCAAAATTGCAAATAATGCACTTTAAAGTCTTTCGTTTGAAGTCGTAACGATACGCTGTTCTAGTAAATTAATCACTTTTTAAATGCATTATACACTTGCTACTAAAATAAGTTATTCAAAATAAGATAAAAATGATATGGGGATCGACACAGCAATCCTTAAAGCATGTGATTGTATGTAATTTGCTGTGGTACCACTGCGATCTTCAGATGGTGCGTATGTCCGCTGCAATTAGCCCAGTATACAGCCCCAGGTAATGGAATATGTTTGGAGTAAAAGACAACATACAACTATTGACTCTGGTGAATGGTAAACGGCAAAAGACGCCATGTCAGATACATGGATGCTAGTTATTCAGGGGACTACTCTGCCCTCCGTGCGTAAACCTGTACTCCACAGATATGCCTTTTGATGCCACAATTTTTTCAATAAAATCCAAAAATGGCACTTTCCTATCGCCTAGATATTCATCCTTATCGTCATATACGCTTACAATAGGATGTGCAAGAAAAGGTTAAATATTGGTTTTCATAGACAGTCGCTGAATATGTTACATGTATGCACTTCGGTGCGATTTAAAACCTTTTAACGTTTCAAACAGTGTTGACCTTTATGATAATCAGCTGGCATATTTGATCATGACATAAACTGTTTGGAGTGTAACAGTGCAACCGCCCCTAATGAATAGCAAACACCGTATATACTGATCAGACGCCAATGGATTTACACTGTTTGCGGTGCACTTAGGTTGGAAACGTTCACATGGGCGCATGACACATGTAGCAGTTCTTGTTTTCTTTCGTAGTTTGACGTCGTGGTTTTTGTTTGTTTTTGCTTTCGGTCTATTTGGCAATGTCTGGCGGTAGAGGCAGAACTTGTTAACAGTTTGTATTTTGCTTAAACAAAATTCGAAACTGCCTTAAGTGGTTCTTGTCTGACAACAGTGCCAAACAGAATAGTATTGTTATAGTTTAAACTACTAGTACTTAGTTCAAGACCTCTTTTTCAGAATATTTAGAAAAAAATATTATAAGAAATAGTTAACAATAGCAGATATTCACTGCTTCTGGTGACTTTGGAGAAATGAGCGCTTTAAGTGATATTTCTTGTAGTTGTGATCTATTTCTGTTGCTTTCTTTGTATTTATACCAAAATTAGAAATAATGAAGCAGACAAAGATAATGAAGAAATAGCAAGTTCAATTAGCGAACCATGTTTTGTTTTAGGTAATATCAGACTATGATTAATCACACTAATTAACCATATAGCAAATCGAAATATCTTTTTGACGTATCTGAAGAAGAATCTGATGACGTTTAAAACATTGTAAAAACAATAAGACGTTTGCTCATAAAGAGCCAATACTTAATTTCCAACAGATTTTCAAAATTATTTCAAAAGATGTCATATTCTTTAATTTTGAATAACCTCTACAATAAGCATGATAAGGTAAATAGTATGATAAGGTAATGGTTTCAGTTTTAGATGGGTTTCATTTATCTACATACATGTATGACAACTTTATTCTTGGTTCATAACGGGTATTCATATTCAATTGCTTGAGGACCAATTACAAATATCGATACAATGCATCAATACATTTGATATATATTAGCATGTTTAAGATATTTTACTAAATGGATCTACTAACTCTAAAAACTGCTTGAAATATTTCTTTAAACGGATTTCGCCGCATTTATTACCACGTGAATATCAGCGCACCACATAAAATTGGAATTAACACTTTCGCCTTCAAATCAAAAATTGTATGTTGTAGCTGTACCTAGTTTTGGATAACATATTTTAACAAAATGAAAAAAAATAAACAATCAAATTATGCCTTTTGCCTAATATTCGGAATATTTGATTTTGCATCTTAAGGCGGCGTCTGATCACGGACTTCACTTATTTGCAATGCCGACTTAAGTCGCCTATGGCCGTGAAAGGGTTAATTTGAATGCTCAAATCAGACACCATTATCGGCTGATGACGTCACAATAATAAACTTACGCGAAAAATAAAACATTTTCAACTTGACTTGTTTATGGAAGAGTCTAAATGAAATGTTTTCTTCTTGGTCTTTGCAGAAATAAGACAGCATAACAGTTTGTGTAGCCTGATCTAGATCGAAACCGCTTCCAATAGATACAGCAGTCTACAAACTCTGCCCTAACATCAACTAATCTTACATATCTTTTTTCATGTTCAGTGAAATTAACGCTATTCTTTACGACGAATGCGTATATCACTGCACACTAATTGTAACATATACTGTGTAGCGTGAAGCCGGATCATCCGCCGAGTAACACGGCGTCTGAACTAAGTCCAAACTGTGTGAAATTTACAGTAAATATAAATTTGTTTGTCAACCTTTGCGAACATATTTATTTCGTTATAAGTGTCGTCTTCTTAAACTCCCATCTCTTTTGATTCTAAACCTAGTCCGATTCTTGTGAAAGTATTTACCTCGTGTCAAACAGCTTAGATTAGTTTTGTCGGCATCTGCTATTGATCCAAATCCATAAATAAATATCATAGCTATAATCAGTAATAGCAGGATAATGGTTAAAGCCCGCACATAATTATTAAAAAATCTCACAATAGAATAAGTCCATTTAAATCGAAAATGTAAGTATTTAATGCCAATGCGCCAGTCTTGAACTTTAATCTTGAACGTGTGTTAGATTGATGCATGTAGTTCAATGTTTGGACATGACCTACTTCTACTTTCAATAGACTTGGATATCGGCTATATAATGAATGATTAAAAGTAACAAATACTATAGCGTGTGCTCCGTGACCTATGGGATATAGTCTTGGACTACCGATCTTTTTCGACGTCTAGGCGTGGGTTCTAGACTCGTTATCTGTTTTTCTTTTAATATCCAATCCTATTATTTTCATGGTGAGCATATTGAAAAAAATGTTAATTGTAGTGCTTTTATTTTGATACAGTCGTTTTAAAACTGTAAATTTCGTCGAGAAAATATTTCCGGTATTTTGTAATAGAAATTTATACGCCTACTGACCGAATCACTTCTAAGTATTTTAGGTTACCCTTTATTAAGTTATGAGGAACTGTAGTCACAGGATAAATGTTATACGCCCATGGTGTATATATATTGTTATATTATAATACAACATAACAATCATTGCAACACACAGCAATTCCTATATTCACAGCTTTCAAATAATTTTACTACCGAATATTTGTTTTAAGATAGTTTTTGTTCAGAATATCGTTAAGTGTTTAAAAGGAAAATAATCTTATACATCCAACAATGTGTGACATCACGTTTCCATAATTACATCCTTCAAAAAGCGTGACTTTCTCTTTGCCATAGATATAAATGGTGTTAATAAAGAACCGATGATGACCCATCGATGCATGTATTATGGGCCGTTATCTCTTATTGTGCCATACTAGACTATAAAATAAATGTAGATATTGCGATGATGAAGATATCTTTTTATCCGTTTCTTCGTTCTATCATTACCGCTTGCTTGTTCGCCTGGTTCTATAAATGAGCTCATTTATAATATCCATAATCTTGCAAGAATCAGAAGAATAAAAGCCAGACATCTTTTGAAGTCGTATTTTCGATCATTAACTTAAGTATGAAATAGACATTTGAGTTAGACAGGATCAGGTCAAACGATTTATAACTTCCACACAGAACACAAAACTCGTTGTCTAAACTTCTAAGAATGTGAAGATCGCTAAATATAGAACCCGTGCTATTAATAGTTTTTTTTAAAGAAGTAATGCATATTTGTTGCAAATATATAGCTGATATTTTTCCGGCGCTTTGCAACTGGCAAAACAGAGAGCGGGGAACACCTAATCTTTCTATATTCGCAAAGAGGTATTGACAACCTGTTGCATTCGAAGCTTGTAGCGATTGGTGCGTAACTTATAAATAGAAGCATTTCGGTAGCAACCAAATTCCCAAACATCTATTTGACTTCAATTTTCAAATGAAAGCAAACTTATTAAATATTTCACAAACCACGATAGGCCTACCTTAATAAAGGTATATGTACATTCAAACAACAAATGACTATTACATATAAAATTAATTTCCCAAGACATATCCATGTGGCAACCTTTACTTTTTGACGCCCCTGTAGTGGATGACTATTAAAAACAATATGGGAAATTTTGCATCAGTATTTACCTGAGAAAAAGTTGTAAAATAGCATATGAAGCACAGGGTTAACATAGCAGAAGATGAGAGTTTGAATAGACTGCAATTTTCGCAGATCTGAGGGGTTTAATTGCAGGGTAATATATTAGTACAGGTTGACAGTCCTGTGATCTTTGAATCAACACCCTTGGGGGTTAGTGTTAGCACTAACTTAGATTTAAATCGATGTCGTTGATTTAATAATTGAAACAATAGAGCGACGTTAACAAACAGTTACATATGAATGCCAAAAGTGGTTGCGAATGGCTGTGATGTTACCTTCAGCCAGCTATTCAAGACTGTGGTGATATTTCAAATATCTTGGATCCTGATCAGACGCCGCGTAACTCAGGGTCTGATCTAGATCCGATTGTATTTGAAACTCAGAATAGCTTCTCCAAATTAGAAATCGATCGGAAGACGTTCAAAAATAAAGCAGACGGTCAGTTTGAAGCAGACGGCACATTAAGCAACGGGATAGGTTAAGGTTTGAAGAAAAAAGGGAAACATTTATGTGGACTAAATTTTCCACATGCTCATCACCGGATTACTACTCGAGGACCATTTAAACCCTAAACTTGCTACAAATTGTCGTCTGTTAAAAACACCGTCTGCTTCATTTTCATCGGCCGATTTTCTTCAAATTCGGTACACCTATTGTCTGAGTGTGTTAAACGTCTTGGATCCAGATCAGACGCCGAGTATCTCGGCATTTGTCTTGATCCAAGGCTGTTTGAAACAAAACCCACTGTAGTCGTGAATATCAGGCTTAGGGTTAATACAGCCGTGATTTTCCACATGCATAATTAAGCACTGCCTTTTTAGTGCAGGTTGGACGTCCTTTGTTCCCATTTACAGTGGGATGGATAAAAGCTATTCTTTGCCCTCTAGCGATTTAGACACTGAGCACTGTCAACCTGATCAAACAATTTACAGCCAGATCAGACGACGAGTAAATCGCCTGATCTTGCTCCAAATAATTTGTAACTTAAGGCATGAAATTCTTCAAAAATGTCCAGAAAAGAGTCATGTCATTTCTAGTTCGACCTTTCATAGAATATGATGCTATTCTGGTCAGACTTCATCGGCGTCGGCTTTAACAAAAGAAAACGTCCTGAAAACCACCGAATGGAATTTTTATGAAACTTCGAACAGTGGTAAAACGCATTGAACGGAAGTGATAACTCCTAAAGTATTGAGAAAAAATCAAAACTAGTTTCCTATGTGGTTAGATGGAAAATATTTAAGAATTGTAACTCTGTATACCATAATGTTAGAGTTATGGTTTTGCATCTGGGGCACACTTTCTAAGGTTTTTGAAAACATTTAACGGAATGTTTAACTGCCTGTGAGTAAAGGGTAGTCAGAGGAAGTGCAGAGTAAGATCAGTAACTGTTTTAAAGGTATGCTGTCCCTCAAATATTGTATTTTCTTTCATATATTCACGCATGAACCCAACATATTATTGGCAAATCGAAGAAACATGATCGGATTCTAAGTGTCGATAGTTGAAACTTTTGACTCCTTTCTGGGGGTTGGAACCATAAAACACAATTTGTTACACTAAACGAGTGACACATCACATAAGGGAAAAACACTAGGCAGATTGATGGTGTGACTAGTTCATTCTCTTCTGTGATTTGCCTCCTGATGTTAATTGTTGTATTGAAATAGTCAAGCGTGCTGTCGGATGACAGCTGTTAAGTATTTTAACCCTTTCACCGCCATAGGCGACTTAAGTCGACATTGCAAGAAAGTGAAGTTCCAGATCAGACGCCGCCTTAGAAGGCGGTGTCTGATCAGAGACTTCACTTTTTGCAACAGTTTTCTTCTCCAAATATTAGGGCTTCCGATAAGTCAAAACAATATTAATCATTTCTGTTATTTATTTCGGTAAAATGTTTTTATCCAAAACCAATATCAACCGAGAATTTTAAATCTGGCGCCGAAAGGGTTAAACCACGTAACTACCGATTTACCACTGTGGCAGATACGAGTTTTTCGAAAAGCAACGACGATATGCTATTGTTACAGTACCACTTTACACCCAACTTAAGAATAAAGAAAGACCCAAAAAGAACCTTATCTTACTTGTAACTGATGAATATTGAAAACGTTGTGGTAAATGGAGTATTTGCTTGGTACGATCAAATGCTCAAATTCCAACAAGGTATTCAGAACAATGTAAAAGGGGTTTTGCCTCTCGCCTGGATATTCCAATTCCCTCCCGACGCTCCATGTGGATAAGTTTTTTTTATAGATGGTGGAGGAAAGAGATAATTAGCAGCCTAATTTCTGAGCATGCTGAAATGAATCTGCATGTTTTAGCCATTTCATTTGTCAAGATTTCTATATTCTTTTTTATTAGCATTGTAATATGTATATGTGTGTTATAATCCCTTACCTATTGCCCCTTAGCTCTCTCTCTCTCTCTCTCTCTCTCTCTCTCTCTCTCTCTCTCTCTCTTGTATTTAGTTTCACGCGAGATTAAGATGATAACCGATAGAAACGAATACAATTCCATCTATACTCAATAGTAACTACATATGTAACAGTTTTATTAAAAAAGAACTTATAAAATTTCTTTGGATTGGATGAGATTGTTTCGAGTAAAATATTTTCGTCTGAAATTAATTGATGCGATTGTTTAAAACCACACACAAAAACCAATTATTTTAATTG
>JAULCE010271294.1:0-10859 GCA_032359355.1 Macoma nasuta | reverse complement strand
TGTTGTTTTATTACATAACATTGTATCATGCATATGTTACTTAGTGTTGAAAGAAGAGTTAACTCATTATCCCCTATACTATATTTAGATTGAAACGTCATTTTTCTATTTTTAGCTTACTAAACATTATCTCAAATACAAAGTAATGCTTAATGTCAATGATTTTGAAGACATTATGGGAAATAGAGCATTTGCTCTAGAGGAGAAATAGCTCTAATTCTCCTTATCTCTTCAAATGTTAGCCACAATTGGTACGCAATTATGCGTCTCTAGGAGGAAATGAGTTAACACATCGACGCTTATTTGTCAGGCACACACATACTTGTCAGATGAAAATGTTGGCTATAAAGCAACTGGTCTGGCATACGCGTTAACCCTGTTGCCGCCAAATTTAAAAGTATGTTGTAACAAGTTTTCAAAGATATTTTAAAGAAATAAAAAACAGAAATTATTGAATACGATTTCCGTTTCCACAACACTCATATTCGAGCTTAATTATGCTGCAACTCAGACGGTGTCTGATCTGGGACTGTACTAATTGCAATGTCGATTTGAGTCTCTTATGGCGGGGAAAAGGTTCAAGGTTAAGTGTATCACGACTATTTATAGCATGTGCATGACTAAGATAATGTACATTAAATCAATATATTCACACGTAAATGTATGGTTAAACTCATTCCTCCTCAGGTTAGATTAAGTATCACCTGAACGGAAAGAGTATGCCGGATGTAATCGATTAAACATATGAAAATCACGCAATAAGACAAACAAATCCCATATGATTGAATTGTATTAAAATCATTGTCCGGCATGGAGCAAATACATTTTATAACTGCACATGTTTATAGTATAAAGTATAGTTTAAGTTTTCCAATTAGAATATCAATGTTAATAAAATGCACACCGAAGGTTTGTAGACAATTGACTCAGTTTAGTCATTCTCATGCTTTAATCGAAACTAAATATTTTAACAAAGACGGCATAGGGCTTTCTTCGTGGATAAGTATTGAAGTTTAGGGGACGTTTTAATAAGCCCGATTTACCGAAGATCAACTTAAATTCGAACTTCGGGTATTCAAACTTATGAAGACAGTTCCCACGAAATCGACACAATGAGAAGTGTCGACTGTATTTTAGAAGTTGTGTAAGCTACGCGGGCTGAAAATTTATCTCAAGATGTGTTGTGATCACTTTAACTTATTTCTGATTACAGCTTAAAATATTCCATCAACTGTCATTAAGAAGGCGGACTTAATTGGAAGCGAAGCATGGCAAACATGATTTACAACAAACTGTTTCAGACACTATTAAGAAGTAATTATAAAATATAAATGGAAGCTTCAGCTGGCAACCTCTTGGGCATTGATAATATAAATCAATATGATTGTGCGTGGTAAACTTGAAATATGTGTGTTGTAATGACATAACTGAAACTAATTCAATTGAAATTTAAAACGGAACCAAACCAAAACAGAATCGACGGCTTATCGAATCGATGTGACGTGTTTGGATATATATGGCGTGCACACCTGTTCAAAACTCTCAAACACATGATGCACTTTATTTAGCGCATTTTGAGTTTCGCAACCGAACCCGAGTGAATCGTAGCGAAATCGTAAATGTTTTTGTGCCAGTGTCCTATTATATTGGAAGTCTTCGTTAAATATATAAGTGTTCATGTTCATATTTTTAATCTACATAGTTTGACCTCTAGTTATATTATACATTAGACAATCATGATGTGTGTATTCCGAGGAAGTACTAGTATAAGTTTTAAACAATGCCCCCTTTCCTCTTATAACATTCATATTTAAAATATGTCTCAGATCCTATTCAAATGCATGTGTGTCCATATCATTTTCTTATCGCTCAGTGTAGATAAATAAGTTATAATTAAATAATTTAAAATGGCAACTATATTGTGGCTAATTGAAATTATTGCGATTCTTGGGTTATTCAGGTGTATTTTCATACTTTTACTGAAATGCAAGTAATGCTGCCTATTTAATAACCAGACAGACTATTGATAAATCAGGGCCTGCTTCTTGTTGTAGTGACCATGTGTCTTGGTACTTCGACGGGCCAGAGAACAGGTGGCGGTGAATTGGCCACGGTGGCTTACATTGGTAATAATTCCTTTGTTTCCAGAGTCCACAAGCTATTTTTAGACCATTCCGCAATGAAATAATCTGATGAAAAATTTGAAAATCTAGGGGAAAGAAAATGATATTTTTGAATCCTGTTGTAATCATTGTAGGAACTGCAGCATTTGCTCGCTACGAGCAAATGCGGCATTTCTTATAGTGTTTTCACTAGCTATCAGTTACAGAGGTGCTCAAAGGCGCTTTTGTGGAGGAAATGCAATAATAATTTTACATCTTTATTTCACAGAAAATTTTGTTTGCAAGATAGTCAATAATGTACTCTTAACTAACAACGGAACGTGAACGGCTCATATGAAGTGGTTTATGTGCTTCTACAAAAACCAATACATAACATAACACATTTCTGCAATAGCTCAGCTGCTGAATCTTAACGGGTCATCAATACCATTTTATCGGCATCGGTTAACAATTTAATCAATGGATCAATGGTTATCGTAACGTTGTTATGGATTATATCTTTAAAAGTAGATACGCGTGTAGTTATGCATGTACATTGATAGTTTAGTTTATATTAATACATCTTTTTAGGTAAGTATTCCTAGTAAAAATATTAACTTCTTGTTAGCATCCACAACAATGAAATGCTGATTACGCAATACACACGTTACACGCATATAGAAACACATTTTGAGTAAAAACGATTATATATCATGTCAACGACTTTCAGATTTCGCATCGACATTTTATCATTTATCAAGTAGTTGAAAAGTGTTAAAGAAATTAAACCGACATCGAAGTATACCTGTTGATTTTCTGAAAGGAACACATAACCTTGAACCTCTCAGCCGTCTGTTCCCATTGATTGAATGGATGCTACACAGCTTGGGCATACGTAAAATGTCAAATTACACTTTCCTTCATAAGCTTTTTGTATATGTATCAACAAAAAAGAGCCTGATTATCACATGAAAATCGTTGCAAAAGAAAAATGCCATGCTTTGTAATGTACTGAAATCTTTGCAGAAAATTGAGCGTTTTTTCGTAAAGAGTAAATGCTTCTTCTGCTACAGTGTTTTTCATAGCTATGAGTTACAGAGGCGTTAAAATGCGCTTCTTTGGAGGAAAGGGCTACCTCTGTTTCTGAAACTGATTACTGTGAACGATGTGCTCCATTGACGGGCTAGAATACAATATATTTTTCAATCGAATTATTCGACTATCAAAACATGTATTCAATTACAATTTTCTTGCAAGTTCCCTTTTCCCTTCTTTAACGTATGATTGTTCAGCAAGTTTTCACAAAGCAACATCGTGTGAAAAGAGCAGCTACTACTTTGAGGCTCTCGCATGTGAATAAGTCGTAGAGTACGATACAAAAGCTCTTTGTCATATATTGCAAAATTACCTGCAGTTGGCTCTCTTATAGGTTGGAGCAATATAACCATTCTTTTTACACACTTTTTCATTCGAAAATAGTTATAACGGGAGAAACGAGACTATTTACCATCTAATGCACGTATCAATGAGTACTGTCAAGTTGTACATACAATTTGAGGCTGGATCAGACTCCGATTCACTCGGAGTCTTTTCTGTATCCACAGGTTTTATAATAATAGTATCAAAGGAAAGTGTTAAAACGAAATTAAAACTGAAATAAATATAAACGTTTTATGTTGGCTTTGTAGAACGTGTCGAAGTTGCTTTGGCATTGGTATTAGTTCGAATTGATTTTGGACATAATAAGCGTAGACTGTTTGGACTAGTTACGTGTCACACCTTATGTTATCCGTAGGTCTTATATCGAACCCATTATTTAACATGAAAGTTCACTCTGACTCTAATGTGTGATAAAATATTAAATCATAAAGTTCAGTTACGTCAAGTCTTCTTGCATATTTTAAGTTCATGAGATAAATATAAAGATTAACATAGAGCCGAAAATAGAATATATAACACCAAAGTGTCAGTGTCAACAATTTTGATGTAACAATGTCCACGTCAGTTAATTATCGTTCTAATCGTTGATTCGGAATTAAAAACATGCACGGCAGCTTTGCCTGATTTTTGAACTATATTTGTACTAGTTTATTTAGAGATACCGTTGCATGGTAAGGTTGCTGCATTATGCAGTACTATTAGTCTTATATTCTAGAACTCACGTTTACGTCATTACTAGACAGAGTGATACATATGTCATATGCAGTGTAATCAAGATTAAATGCCGGAGCAAAAAGTTTAGGCCATGACTGTGTGTGATGTTTGTGTTTATCTTTCCCATGTGTGTGTGTGCAAACCACGTGTACACGTTCATCCTGTGTGTTTAATCTGACATTGGCATAATCCATTCATAAATCATTTTTTCTCGAAATAGCAACATCTCACCAGAAAAAAATACTAACACGCGGAAATAATTTAAACGGAAGTAAAACACATTTGATTAATAGTAAACTTTGAAGAATCTCTTTTAAACGTCCTGCGGTTTCGAAAATTGTTCGGGTTTTTTTTTAATTAATTTTACATCTCTTATCTCTAACAGTGTCCTCACTTATGAACAAAACTGCAGAGCAATCTAGATAAAAAGGAGGTAAGGAGATATTGCAGGAAACACCTCATACAAAACAAACATTCATCCGAACAGCACAGAAACAAGTACGTTCTCAACACACTTATACACGCGCACACACACACATATAAACGCGAGTCCAAACAAACGAATCTTAAAGAAGACACACATGAACCAAAACAGACATTAACCTAGGGTGAAGATAGGAGAGTAGTGTATTAGTTTATTCAATTCGAAAGCATTGGTTTCGCTTAAACAAGTGAACGCTTATTACAGAAATATAGTCATGGAGAACGTTCTCAAAAGATCGTAATGCACTGGATTCGAACTCATAAAACGAGCACCTGTCTTTAAGACCAATTATATTGTAGGCAATGTTATAGTTACCTAACATTAGTTTGACCATACTTTTATGAACTAAAGCGTCATGACACGTCCTTGGGATTACATAATATGGGCCGCGTCACGCGAAAAGGGGCACTCGGACATAAATAAACAGCGCTGACTCAGCTCTCTTTCAGCGATATTATTCCAGCATCTAGTTACGACATTTACCTTTTGTATATATTTTAAGGTTGAATTGGATGTCCTCTAAGATTACAAACAGTGCACACCCTGACAACAGCCGCCACGTCAGTGACGTGACGGCTGGTCTGGGGCTACACTATTTACTATGTCCGAGTGCCCCTTTTCGCGTGGCATGGCCCAATTATGTTCTATCTTTAAATCTGGATCTACACTGATCGATGAAATAAAGGAAAATACACAGGTTATCCTAAGGCTTTTGGTAGGTGTCAAATATTTTCATAATGCTATTAATACTATCAGTAGCCGCACCGAAAACGCTGTTGTGCCATAGACCCTTATTTTGCCGTCAAACAAAACAGTGCGCTGAATTCTCGACTGCTTGATGACTTAACCTTGTTCGATCTGTTTAAAATTTGGTGAAACTGTTGCCCGAGTGCCAAACAGCTTGAATTCGGATCAGACGCTGAGTTAATTAGCATCTGATCCGTGTCTAAGCTGGGTGACTACTCAATCGCTATGGTCGCGATTGGTGTGATAAGGGTTACCGTGTTGCTAAACACTCAGCATCGTTATCATAGGCGGATTCAAGCGGGGCGGTTCGGCGCGCGCCCCCTCTTAAATTGTCCATGTATTTGGTAAAACCGTTTGAAAATAGTCTATTACTCTTAAAATATGACGAATTTTCAAGGCTAGCATAAATCTGCATCTAATCAATACTAAATGATTCAATAAACTGTAGATGTATCAAATTACCGACTGTGTATGACAGTCGGTAATTTGATACATTTACAGTTCATTACTCAGTGTACTCACTCGATGGGAGGTAGAAACCAGTTTCAGAACTTACGCCCCCTCTAGCGAAAAGAGCACGCCACCTGTAACTAAAAATCCTAGATCCACCACTGGTTATGAAGGCAAATTCGTGACAAAAAAGTTTTCTTGCACATTAGAAATGCTTTATTTCGAGATCGGTTCATCCTTTCATTGCCGGTAGCAATTTTGCACAAAAGCATTATTTCGTCTGCTTAAATTTCAAACATCACAGATTAGCTAAAGTGTATTTCTGCGAATCAAACAGAACGAGTTGTTACTGTAGCAATATCAGACACGTCTTTGGAAGGATATTTCACACATGACGCAACTTTTAACGAAATAACAGAGGTACAAAAAGACTCAAAGTTGTTCATATATTACTATTCTTCAATTTGTATACAATGTGTTATCTTTATAAGGTAATACCAGAGAGTATTGAATTTGGCAGTGGTGGATGTGATGCTTATAGAAAAATAGAAATTTGAAGGCATGTTAACTTGTATTAATTCATCGGGTACGCTAAAAGCATTAACATGCAATTTCTGCAAGTAATACGCTTTTTTTTATTTTTACTTAACTTACGAGTACTTGTATGTTCTTGTTATTGCATAAGTATTAACAATGTTTCAAGAATACAATATTTGTAATATATCGAAATTAATTTTGAAATATTTATAATTTAGATTAACCATTTCATCTATAAGTTATTTTAGACTTATGCACCAGGAAAGAGGCAGGTGAAAAAATAAAAAAGCAAATACTTCATTTCCTACATGTACAATGTTTTCAAAAGCCATCAGTTACAGAGGCATTAAAATGCGATACTGTGAGACTGATTATGTGGAGGAAAGTGTTAAATGGCAAACAGTCTGTACTTGTAGCTTTAAATGCTTTCATTAAAATGTCATATCGACTATCAGTTTAAAATCAGGCTTAAGTATCATTTTGGAAAAATGACACTTATGAGTTTTTATAACGAGAACGCCGATTAGCAGAAACAGAGTTGTACCTGATTGTTCATATTCATTGGAAGCCTTAACATTCTGCGAGACTAATACAATAAAAACATAAGTTTCCAGGCAGATTGTCTTATCGGGCGGAAATATAATTTTAGAATGTTTTGTCTACCAAGTGGATTTTTCGGCCGAAAGCAACGAAATCGGCAGGTAATATGCCAAGCGGCAGAATTTCCGACCGGTAGTTTCCGAGCTACATTTCATTCCAAGCGGAGTCGCTATAATCCTTTACTCCACATACCATTTTTAAGGTCAATCCACAAAGAAAGAATCAGTTAAAATGCACAAGAAGGCACCTGTATGGAGGAAGGAGATTTTTAATCTTTGATATTCGCGAAAATCATCATGACAACAGTATTTCTTTTTTAAAAAAATGAATAGTAGTTCGAACTTTATGTTATATTTCAAAATCAGAATCCGGACGTTTAAGGGTTTGTTTCCAGAAATTTCCAGTCGTTTGTTTAATGAATAGATCAAGAGATTAAAATCTCAGATTCAAGATTCGCTACGAATGTCACTGGTGCCCCTTTATGAATGAAACAGTCCAGCAAACATCGTTTCGTCATTCTTCCGTCACAGCGTCTAATTTAATTCTTATCAACCGATGTGTTGTGTGAACAAACATCTGCCGTGCTGTTCCAGTCGCTGATCGTTGTGGTGATTTTGTATCGGCGCAATATACAGTGATTCCCAATATATTCGATACTGTCCTACAGTACTGAAACAAAGTTAAAATTTAAATTTACCGGTTTTGCTCTGGTTCGGTAATGGTTATATATGGCGTACAAACCAGCTCAAAACTCCCACACACCACATGGAATTGCATGAAGCTGATTTTAGAGTTTTAAACTGGTTTGTACATCATATCCAACGAAAACAATCATATCGATTCGATTTGCATAATTTTATTCGTTTCAGGTCCAGTTCCGATTCCGGTTCTAATATAATTACATTCCGTACTGAACGATATTACTACTTTAGTACATAAGTTGCATGCACTGTATTGAGTGATATATTAATAGTCTTATGGCTCTTGCTTAACTACAGACTTTATAAACTATATCAGGCTAATCAAAGGGTTTCGCTTTGATTCGCCCGGCTCGGTTGCTATTAAATTTGGCGTACAACCCGGCTCAAAACTGTCAGAAGCCATATGATGCGTTTTATTACGCGCATCATGCTGTTAATGTGAGTTATTTGTTTCGACGTAATTTATAGTCGATGACAAAATTTATTTGGCTTGGTTTTCAATTTACAATATTGTCCACTTTCATTTCTGATATTAAAGATAAACTGAAAAAATAAATAGAAAAAAAAACATCAAAACAACACGTTTCTAAACTCACATGTTTCGACTTTACTGTATTCTTCAGATAAACTGAAACAACAGATATAGATGCAAGGTGTCTAAGGCTATACCCTGACTATCATCCAACTAGATTCCCTGGTTTTCTATCGTGTCTGATATAAAGCACCTATCCACGTGAAGCCGTTTTATCCCCTTCTTATTTAGAACCAAGACTTAGCCTCGTACATTGTTGGGTGCCACTGAAAAGCATCTCTGAAATTGTCCAGGTTTAGACAGAAATTGAAACCTGTACCTTGATTGACAGTCAAGAGTGTATCCACTGGACCACCAGCACATGGTGTTTTGAACATGTGCGTACGTCTCATCCCCCTAAAACATTCATGCCGATTCGATTCGTCTTCGTTTCGGTCCTGGTACGACTCCAATTCATGTTTAAATGTAATTATTGTCCGTACTGCATTGCTCATATCTCAAGCTACGTTGTTTTGGACACTTACACAAGCTGCATATTTTATTAGTGTATTATATAGCTAACTTACGGCACCAAAATACACTCGATCGTGTGACTTATGCATCAGGAAATACCGATGTTGCAATTAAAAGCAGTAACACTTCGACCGACAAAGCAATAAATACTAGAAACTGAGATGAAAGTTTTTCATTTTTTATATCGTAATCTGCATTTGTTGTGCGTTGTGTTTCTGCAAAGAGAGAAATTTGTATGAGCACAAAAAGTGGACCGTTAAAAAAGTGACAATATCACAGTACGCCCAAAACAAAAATAATAATATTTGGAGTATTCACGATCAGTTATTCATTTCATTATTGTTTTTAATACTGTATACCATTTTTGTTGAACCTTGATTTCTTTTCGATCCAATTTGATTCCAGACTCTACATATTATAATGGAAACATATAATTTAAGAATCACTTCAGATAAAAATGTGCAACAGTATACTTACTTAAAATAATATGTAAGTATATATAATGTAACAAATTGCTTTATATCATAAAGGACATTGCCAACATGTTATAACGTAATCGGGTATTTTTGAGTTTTTTTTATATTTCCCCTCTATGCTATGTAAAGTCATAATGCATAGCATAGACAATGGTCGCGGTATGTAGCGAAGATATATATATAAATAACGCTACTAATCGTCGAATTTGAATTTATAATACAAAATGAATATAACCTTTGTGATAATTTAATACAGAATGTATTATATATTTGTTATATAATTGATAAAAAATATTTCCTTCACAGAAGAGCCTATTTAACTGATTGCTATTGAAAACAATATAGGACATGAAGCATTTGCTCGTAGCGATGATTCCAATACGATTCAAACTTGTATTTGTTTCTTTAGCCTACACTTTCATATTTTTTAATGAGAGTAATTCCCTGTGGATGAGTTTAGAACTAGCTTGTGCAAGAACAGGATACGTAGAATATCACATTTTTTGGTAATTCAATAAGACGTTGATTACACTCGTTTTATAAAACTTGATTAACACTCTCGAGGGCTCGTTTCATCAATTTTAGAAAACTTGTTAAAACAATTCCTTTTTGAATTACCGCTAATGTAATTTCCCCTTTTTTATTGGATCTGAACCATTTCTTATCTCTGATGGAGGATGGCGTAGTTCACCAGAATTATAGTCGGTGTTTATTTAAATATTCAAAATAACCGTAGCATCTACTTTGCAATATACCAACATTATGCGATTATTACGCAGACATTCGCTTAGTTTACAAATACATATATAGGTATGAGTAATAGTTGCAACCAAATTAACTTGTGTGCAATTTGCAAGGACAAGAGACATGTTTAAATGCAAAACAGGCTAGTTCCCATTGAGTACTAGCATAAATAAGCATACATATGATGTATAATTTGCAAACCCACTGGATGATTGATAATGAAAATTAGGAAACATTTATCCAATGTTAAGTTGATATTGTGATCTTGCGTGGAATGTGTAGGCATGTTTACATTTACAATTCATATACCAATCAGATTAACCATTTCCTCCGCAATCTATATTTAAAATAATCCACAAGACATGATCTGATTAAAATATGAAAATCTAGGCAAAATATAAAGGCAAATTTAAACTGTTTTCCTACACTGTTTTCAATAGCCGTAAGTTACAGAGGCGCTTAAAGGCGCTGGTGTCGGGAACTGATTTAACCATGTACTCCACACAATCGCATACTATAATGTAGACGCAGATCAGACAGTTCGTACCGGAGTGTTCTCATAAAGGTTTACAATGTTTGTTAGGCCTGAAACCCGTCAACTATCCATATGATTGGTCTACATGTTGACTCTCATACAACTTTGATTAATATTTGTCGAGTTTGGAGTCTAAACATGATTGCAGGGTCCGCCGTGGCCGAGAGGTTAGAGTCTCCGACTTCAAATCCCTTGGTCCCTCGCCGCTGTGTGTTCAAGCCTCCCCCGGGGTGAAAATCTTTATGTGAGGAAGCCTTCCGGCTGGCTTGCGGTAGGTCAGTGGT
>JAULCE010271183.1:0-10859 GCA_032359355.1 Macoma nasuta | reverse complement strand
TGCCGCCGCATCACATCAAACATATTTGAGCTGGCTTCGATATTTATTGACTTGTCATACAAACCGGCGCTACGGGTCGGAGGTATATATTTATAATTCAGTACTGTCAGTACTGTCTAGGGTATTTTAACTTATATGATAGTTTCGACCTTCTGACATTTGAAATTAAGTTTTGGATGAGACATTAACATTCCGTTTACATCTTAGGACGAAAAACACATACAGAGTGTGCTTCTGCTAAACTTGATTATTTTTAATTCCATTCGATTCATTTTGGGTTTTGTAAGCTCCTTTACCGAGTGATAAGCAGCATGAATCCGCTATGCTGCTGTCAGCCTCTGATCTGACAACAGTAACTATTAGGCTAGCATGTCACTAAGTCTTGTTTTAACATGACACGAAGTATAGCATTTTTTCAGCCTCCGCATATAATGTCTATTCTAAAAGAGACTAAGTGTAATCACTTTAGCTCTGTGTCACTTTAAAGTTAAACCCTTAGCAGATATTGGATTGGAATTGCGATTGCTCAACTTGCCATCAGCAATTTTCAAAGTAGTTTCTTTTTAAAGTTATGTTTTTTGGTAGACAGGGTAAAAATAAGGCCCAATAGACCCATCAGGCAAAACCTACACACCCTGTTCAGACAGTTCTTTAAGGAACTGTCGTATCTGGGTTCTCATCACTTTCACAAGCGGGTTTTTGCGTATATATGGAATTATGGATAAGACACTTTGCCAAATATTAGATTAGGTCTCTAATGTAAACTTTCCCCATCAAGTTAAGAGAGTGAATTGTTTTAATAGTGTACCCGCGATGGCTAATCTTGGTATACACTGTGTGTACATTCCTTACCTATCTATTGTCCTAAGCAGAACATTCTCGTTGAATAGTCTCTTACCTATCTATTGTCCTAAGCAGAACATTCTCGTTGAATAGTCTTATTGCAGAGTAGACCAGTGTTGCTTCCAGTTTCGTGGTAGCGTCATTACAGGTGATGTAAGGTGTTTATGCTGCAGTTAAGCTGCCCAGCGACGTCAGAACCAATGACCCCAGATGCAAAATGCAGATGTGTCTAAATTATTTCGTTTGGTTTCGAATCTGATACATCATTTGTATGAAATTAAAAGTGAAATGAGGTCTTTTCTGTTGCATAAACATTATAGAATTCGGTTGAACAATACATTTATAGGTTATTAGGTGTGTATGGAAATACATGCACGAGTTTGTCCGTATTTACATTGCACGACTTCAGGTGTGCAATATCATTTCACGGGAAAACGAGTGCATATATTGACAACTAATAACCTTTTTATTACATACGCGTTAAAATATGGAAACAATCTCATAATTTAATCTATAAAATTCGTCGTTTTATTTGTATCGACTTTACTCGATTAGAGTTATTTGAGACGATTTTAGCGAATTTTGAACAATCTACCCTTTCCGCATAATTATGTCATATGTCAAAATATCAGAAATATACAAGTATATTTCGCTAACCTGCACGTCGCGTCGTTCTTTTTAGTATACAGGTAAGTACACCGTTAGGTAAGCTCTCTGCAGATTGACATCACTGACTTTAGTACTTATTGTACTTTACCGTCTCTCGGGTATAACTATGTGATTTGTTAAACGTTGATCCATCGAAACGAGGGAATCCTCATGATTTTTCCGTTATGGTCGTCTTGTAAACATTACTAATAAGGCTGATAGCATGAATTAACACCAACATACGTATGCAGGACGGATCCATTACGCGTATAGGTAGAAACCGTTTTCTCCCACTTCCAGACATAGGAGATAGGAATTTTGCCCATGGGAAAGATCTCTGTCTTCCATGGCACGTGTCCAGCTTTCTCCCATCTCACGTGACCGGATAATCACTGACACCATTGAACAATAAATAATTTTGAATTGGAGAAAAATAGAGTCTATGTACCATTCGTGGATTAATGTATGATATGAATGTCTTACCCATGGGTCAGAAATGCTTTCCAGGTTATCCCTCTAACTATCACTCGCTTGAATTTGAGCCGTGTGGATCTTAAGTCCCGTGTGTAACACAATGCGCCGGTTCCGACAACAAGGCGATCTTATTCAGTTCGAAGAAGCTTATTGACAGAGTATTCTTCGGAAAATGTATGCAGAATTGCAAGTTAGGTATCCGTAAACACTGAATTGGTCCTCAAAAGGCTATAGTAAATAATCTGGTCTTACGTCACTTTGAATTAACCGTAATGTGAATATGACGTCATAAACTATCCATGACGCACGACCAACGTAAATTTAAGAAGTTTAGAATAAACAAACAGTGGCACGAGAACGACATGTACTGGACATCACGGGATCGGTACAAATAGATCTCTCTAAATCATTTAAAGTGGGAGAAAAAATCCACCATTCGTCAATTCATGTAGGGTAAGAATTTATCACCCTCGGGATCAGATATTCACGCAAGGGACTCGGCAAGCCTCGTCCCTTACATGAATTTCTCACCCTCGGGTGAGAAATTATTATCCTACATGAATACTCATGGTGGATTCTTATAATCGTATCGAGCAAACGCTTCATCTCCAACAATGCCTTCAAAGCAATCAATAAATTGTATTTTACTTTTGCCTAGATATTCATCCTTTTTCATCAGCTTAATTTTATGTGGATAAAGCAAAACATAGGATATGAAGGATACGATTAAAGCATTTTAGGGACAAACATATGTTTGTTTTTCATATATCTCTTTAAAGCTACATGTAAATGCTGTAAGAGTACGATGAGGATCATGGTCACACGTTGCATATGAAACGCGAAAGTTGACCATGGTCTTCATTGTTTGCAATGGCGCTTATGCCATATTGGCAACAACGGAGTCTTCTCCAAAAAGACCGAGATACTGACCGTTGTGAACAATAAAAACCTGTCAATATTTTCTCGATATTTCATGGTACGCCCCACGTAGACAATGACGATATATTGGCGCTGATAGAATGGGCCACCGCCGATTCCATAAAGTTAAAATGTCCATTAATCATAATATGATAAATGGTCACATCCGGGGAATCGTACAAACAGCCGACCATGGATACAGTGTGCGAGACGTTATCCTTTTACCATCTAACGCTTTAGACACCGAGCACTGCCAGCCTGTACAAACAGTTTGGTGCCAGATCAGACGCCGATAATTCGGCGTCTAATCTGGCACCAAACGGTTTGACATTGATAGTCATAAAAAGTCTTTAGCAAATGACCAGGGCATTGTCATATTTCCTATTAGTTGCATTTCGGTTGCGTTGAGTGAGCATTGAAACGGCAAATAATAGCGTTTCCCCCACTGTATCATATTGGACGGACAAAGTGCGCAAAAATGTGTCATCTATCGGAATCAGACGCTCCCCAGGATGTAATTGTACAGCCTCTCCGACAAAATTGTCTATATCCGACAAATTTGTACGAAAACTTTCAAAAAGCCATATTGATTTACCGTGTTTAATACTGTTTATCCACTCACGGTTGACGAGACGACAATTTCTTCCGTTCCAACGAAACGAACATTGGCTGAGTTTAAATGTCACAGTAGTGGAAACGCTGTTCTTGACCTGACTAACTCTTGTACACGCCGATCATTGTCCATGTACACTACACAAACTGTTTGGAGCCAGATCATACACCAAATAGTTTGACTCTTTAAGAAATGATAAAAAAGACAAGCAAATTATCATTTAATTATTGTATATATATATATTGCAGTACGTTAGCGTAGAAACGATGAAGAATAGAGATCCCCCCCCCAGTGACTTCATACAAATTTAGCCTTAGTTTCTACGTTGTTCTATATCGGATTCGTCGCCTTTGATTTATGTTCTAAATACACTCGTTTTACAGTTTGGAGCCAGATAAGACGCCGAGTTGGTCGGCGTCTGATCTGGCACGAAACTGTTTGACATTAATAGTCTGACCAATATAGATGTTTTTAAAACAGTGGATAACGAGCTCAATCTTTTGAGACAAAATATGTTTTTTTTATTAATTGAGCAATCTTTTAAGTGACTCTGTAGCAGTCGACTATTGGAAACAATACTCAATTTACCACAATGTTTTCAAAACAATAGAAACATAGCATTTTCCTTTGCCTAGATACCCCTCCTTTTCATAAGATTATTTCCGTTCGGATAAATTAAACATTTGCAAGTGGCGCAAATGGTTAATGGAGTCCGAGGTCTGAGAACAAAAGTAGCTGTATTTGATGGAACATTTGCTAATAATGAGCAGATGCCCCTTTCCCCCATTATTTTCTTCAAATAAATTTAACTTTGGCACATTTGTTTCCATTAGATATTCTATCGTGTCATCAGATGCTTTTATTTAGGACGATTCTAATAATAGCACATGAGGTAAAGGTAAAGTCCATCCCGACCTAGATAGGATGAAGCATTTCCCAGGTACATGTAGTAGTCCAGAAGGACGACCAAATGACCATCTGCAAATTACAGTTACAGTAAAACCTCTCTAATCCGAACAGTGTGGTTTTTAAATAAAAATGACGTGTTGTAAATGCAGGTGGCTGCTTAATGCAGGCTGAAAGTAATGCAGAAAGATCCAATGGAAGCTTTATGTATAACTGTCTGTCTACATTAAGCTGTATAGGCCATCAACGACCCTTGAATGATCAAAGCTAGTCCATGTTTAGGTAAACCAGTATTTTGCAACACATCGGTCAGACCTATTTGTACATATCGTTCCCCATGAAAAAAAACATGCGCTCTGTGTGGGTTTACCGTAATCAGTCTACAGGTGGACTAGCCCTAATCTTTGATCATTCAAGGGTCGTTGACGGCCTAATTGGTCTTGAACCCCCACTTTTAACCCCTTCACTATCATGCAGGTTTTGCACATGCGCAATATTTGTTATACTTCCGCTTTAAATTTAACTCACCCCGTCGATCTTTGGTAAAACCATTGGTCGAGTGTCAAAGAGCTTGGATTCAAATAAGACGCCAAGTTTACTCAGCGTCTCATTCGGTTCCAAGTTGTTTTTATATGTTAATACACTCGGGGTAGGGCAGTAACCGGGTTAAGTCATATTTCCGGTTTAGAGAGAGTCCGTTTTAGAGGTTTTACTGTATTCAAGGTTTAATTATATGAATTCCTCGGGTAGTCCGTAGACAAAGAGTAGAACAGCAGTTTGGAATGCCTAAACATTCTAAAGGTTGGCCTTATTTGTATCACATAAGGTAAAACCTCTCTAAAGAGGCCACACAATGGAGAAGCATGGAGATCCCTTAAAACATATTGAAGCTTATTGTAGACCAAAAGTAATGCAGAGCTTTCTGCATTTATTATACTTTCCACCTGCATTAAGCTTCTCCTGTCTTTAAGGCTGTCCATACGGGCTATTTTAAGTGGTCGCACAAGAGTTTTTTTTACTGTAGTTTGGCATGCCAAACCACTGTAACGTCCTCCTTATTGTAACACGTAGATGTTTATTTGCCGACATTAATGGATGCATGATATTATGACATGTTTAACTGAGATTCTTTTAATACTCATAAATCATTTCCACCGCAGTGGCATTGAGACTGCTAGTGAAATTAGCATTGTTCTACAAATACTTTGAGAGGTCATACTGAATAACTATATCATGAACTTCGCAAGTCTCTCCTGTACACCGAGGGTATAAGACGATTAAAGTTTGAATTGTCTGGAGGGTGTTATACGTGCTTGATAAAGTTGCGCGTGTAACGTGCAAGTGCATTTTAAAAACGAACGCATGTTTTGTAATTATTACAACCAACGTCGGTATTGTAGAGAAACGTATTCCAATTAACGAATATCTGCAAATAAATAAAACATCGTTGTTTCATCTTGCTTTAAGTTCGTTTCTTGACAAATGATTTTCGAGTTAACCTCTGCTTGTTATACAGTATTACAAACGCTATTTGTTACTGGTTCATCGTATCGAAACGAAAACGAAATCCAATAAATCCAATATTTGTTTTAATCTTATTACTATATATGTTAAACAGTTTGGAGTCTGATCAGACGCCGAGTAGTTTCGGATCTGGGATGACCTTTAACAACTACCATATCGTTATTACTCAAAGTCGTTGACCAGAAGTACATGGGCAAATAGTATTGACCCTGACCAGACTGCTCCAACAGGGTCCACACTGTTTGCCTTTACAAACGATTATTTTGAGTACAATATTTCATAGTAAAATTGGGTTTTTAGGATATGTGTAGTAATTCCACGAGACAGCAATAGACTTAATGTAATTACAGACACCCGACGTATCGCATATGCTTCATTTCTTACCATGGTTTCAAAACAATTCAAAAATGGCGTATTCCTTTGGCCTTGCAGGTTTTCTCCTTGTTTAAGCGCCTGAAATATACAGAAGTGGAGAAGGTTTAAAGGTAAAAAACGAAATAAGACATCCCACTTGCACCTCGTCCGTTTCTTGGTTTCGATAATGACCTAAATACATAAACATATATTTAAGCCATTGGTTTCGATTCCCGTTGCAAGATCGCAATACTTTCTGAACCGACGCGTTAGTCACCGAGCAATGATATCGCGTCGGTGGTCTTCGAAAACCACGCATGTGCCGTATGTCAAAAATGGCACTTACGTTGTTTAGAAACATATCGTCCATGTTCGTCAATAAACACGTAACTGCCATTTTAACAAATTGCACTTGCGTGATTTTTGAAGAAATAGATCTAGTCGAGTTTTCTTCTAAAACCCCGTAGGTACTATTTTCTAAAAAATGGCACCTAGGTACGTGGTTTTAGAAGACGACCGACGATATGTAAACAATGTAGAAAGTTTAGGTGTAGATAATCCGCTGATTGAACCGGCTCTGATCTGAATCCAGACTACTTTCCCTAGTTTATTCCCTTTCGTAAATGTAACGCAATCATTTCTCTGGAAAGAATAACGTTTATCTCACGGTAGAAAGAAAAAAACTTTTCAGCACCATAAGACCGCCAACTATCCTGGAAAAGGTAATTATGAAATTACACAAGATTAATGAGATTTAAATAATAAATAAGCTACCCTACTGTACAAATAGCGGAATTGGCACCGTGCAATTTATGTTTCAATGAGAATCAATGGACATGGATTTTTGCTCTATACCGTTGCACCTTAGACAAACACTTCAACGTGGGTTAGCAAGAATTATAAATGAAATTCAAGCTTAGAACGTCCACGAACTTTCAATAATAAGTGGTTACGCCTGTATTTTTGTTTACTTTTCAACAAAGAAGCATAGAGATCCCGTAACCCTTTACACTATATATAATATAGTCTCCGGCCAGAAAAAGGGCCCCTACAGCATTGCAAACTGTAAAGACCCTGATCCGACACCGCGTTAGAAACGCGGCGTCGGATCATGGTCTTCACTGTTTGCAGAGTTAATAGTCAATAAACAACCGTCTTGCACAAGTTCCAAACATTGCAGACCTTAATTCGAAGACACCGTGACTGATCTGGGTCTACATAGTTTACAATACCGTAAGGGCCCTAATTCCAGCCGGCGGCACCATTATATTAGCACATAATTGCAACTCTGTAGCGGGTGATTATTGAAAACTTTGTGGGAAATGCAGCATTTGCTCGAACGATTAAATGCTTCATATCTTACAATGTTTTCAAAACAATTCAAAAATCGACTTTTCCTTTAGCCTACAATGTAGACATTCTCCATTTTAATCATAACATTTTGTTTCTTGTGAATAAGTAAAAGAGTAGCATATGGATTAAAGGTTGATAGTTGTGGTTGCCTGTCTCGTAGCGACATCTATACGCGTTAGTCACCAAGAACTGATATATTTAACCTTAGCAAACTCTTAAGAGCCAGATCATCATTCAAAATTAAAAAAAAAGTTATGTTGCTCTGAAAGAACAACACCTCTGAACGTAAGATACTCACGCAAATCCGTTGTTCACGGTAAATATAACAGTGGAAGAAAGAATCGGTTAATATCATATCGCAATCATAAGTGCATTTAAGCTAGAGTGGGAGAAACGATATGTTTTGCATATAATGCGTTAGCAACACGTACACATAGACTGGAGCTAGCTCAAACGCAGAATCATTCAGCGTTTGATTTGGCTCCAACCGTTTTGCATTAATAGTTCTTCTATCTTCAAAATAATGGCATGAACATCATCATGTTATCTAGCTGCATTTCGTTTTGCGTTACGCTACCGTTGAAGCGGTCAATTATAGCGTTTCTCCCACTGTGCCACTTTATCATACAGAAAGTGTCCATACATAAACAGTGGGAAAGAGAAGCAGCACTATTCTTTACCGTTAAAACGCAAACGCAACGTCTGCACAATGCAATAAACATACATACAATGGCAATTTCCTTTTGTGATACTTTTATTCCTAAGAGTGTAAAGCAGGTTGGAGTCTGATCAGACGTCGAGTCACTCGGCTTCAACTGTTTCTTCAGGTAATCAGAGCTAGTGTCTGATAAAGAATATCGATTCTTCCACTGTATTGATTTTAACAACACACGTTCTCAGATCCATGAGTTTGCACATGTAGGGATTCTAAAAACGCAAATTCTCGTAATTATATGATACCATATCATAAATTATAAACACACATCTTCTCTTAGATGAGGTTCGAAGAAACGATGTAATACGAGGCTTTACGTAGCTCAGTTTGACATTAAAACGAGGTCCCAATGAGACGTTATGCTAAGCAGGGTTTATGGAGACGTCAACAGCGTAACAACATTAGCTATGAACAGCGTGAGTAGCGGCATTCTTTACAACCTAAGACACTATACACTGTCTACCTGTATAAACAGTTTGGAGCAAGATCAGACGCCGAGTTACTCGGCGTCTGATTTTGCTTCAAACTGTTCAACACTTGAAATGAAATCTAAAAACATGGCCGTTTAAAAGTGTGTTATCTTCATTTTATTTGCATTTCGTTTGCGTTACGTTGAAATGGTCAATCACAGCGTTTCTTTCACTATGCTTGTACATTCCACCATACTATACCGTATGTATTGCCATATTGTATTATTTGCAGCAAATTCCAATATAAATGTTGCGACGAAACTGTATAAGATCTAAGGATCTGATCAGGACCAATGTTTTTCTTTTCATATACATGACTAATGACACAATGACTACATGAAGTAACAAACGAGAATACGACCTTTATAGTAGGCTTTCTGACCTGGCTTCGACGGGATTTAAAAAAAAAAATGCTTAAAGTATTTACGTTTGGACTTAACTTTTGACACAGGTTAATGTCGTCTGTGGAATTTCTTTTTGACTGTTCATACATTTTTTAACATCTGCTCGAAACAAGCTTCTCAAATGTTAATGTTTTCACCCTGATGAGACACGACGAATAATGAAACCCCTTCCCATGGTCTGGTTACAAATCTTTTTGTTACATAATATATATATATATATACACATATATTACATATATATCATTGAGCAAATAAAGTAGTACAAAGTAATCGGAATAACCAATACTATACTTTAACCCTTTGCCTGCTGTTCGCGACTAAGGTGATCATTTAAACAGCTTGGATTCAGATCAGACGCCGGGTAACTCGGCGTCTGATCTGGCTCCAAGCTGTTTGACACTCAGGCAATAAGTTCACTAAATTTATGAAAATCGGACGATATTTAAAAATGAAGCAGACGACATTTTTAGCAGACGACAATATTCGCAGCAGGTTAAGGGTTAAGAACATCGTCTGCTCAATATTTTGTTTGCTTCAGTTCGAACATGCACACTGTTTGCAAGATATTTTTAGATTAACCCACACGGAAAGAATCTGAAGGAAAAAAAATGAAAATCAAGGCAAAAGAAGAATGCCATTTTTGAATTATATAGTAGGTCATTTCTTACTATAATTTCAATGGCCGTCTGTTACAGACTGGGGCAACAAAAGGCGCTTGTGTGTAGTAAAGGGTAAAATATGAAGCAAATATTGAACTGAGTTACTCGTCGTCTAACCTGGATCGAGGCAACTACGTCTCACAATTTATTATGGTAGCGATTGTCATGAGATGCTTTATTTTTGAATCAACACCAAATTGCCGTCTGCTGAAGCTCTCGTCGGCTGCATGGTTTTACAGTTATTAAAATCATTTAAAAATATGATTATTAAATTATGTACTGCGTTATTGTAAAAATGCTCTGATGTAGATCAATCGCCGAATAACTTATAGTTGGATTCTAGATGTTTGCATAGTTGTACATGTATGTCAGTTGTGTCTCGATGGTAACGGCATTGATTAACCCCTTCATTGCCGGAAGCAAATCTGCACATGTGCAAAATTTCGTCTGCTTCATTTTCAACCTTCTCAGATTAATTTAATTTTGGGCAAAAATACTCGAGTTACTCGGCGTCTCATCCGGGTCTAAGTTGTGTGCATATGACACTATGGTTCTGGGTAAGCAGTGAATGGGTTATTGTTAAAGATGTTCGGATGTAGATCAATCGCCGAATAACTAATAGTCGGATTCAAGCTGGTCAAGGAAAGGATTTACCTTTACCCCGATGCCAGAATTGAAGTCCGTTTTAACACATTTTAACTCTCACCTACTTTATTGTTAAACATCGTCCGGTTTGCGTCCTACTTGTTAACTTGTTTGTTGTGGGTCAGCAGCTTAAGTCTGATCCTGATTAATGCTGTTAAAATGTGGAACTCGTGGCTAACTCTTGAACTGCCAATGTCGCCAAATGGCACCTGTGTGAATAGGTCAGTCCAAGATCTGCCACCGCTTTTAAAAGCCCTTTGCCATATAAGTACAGTAAAATCACGATAACTCGAAGTTGTGGGGACTATTTTTACAAGTCAGAATCACCCGAAG
>JAULCE010271072.1:0-10859 GCA_032359355.1 Macoma nasuta | reverse complement strand
ATGAAACGGTAAAATCTGGTTAACCTCGTACGCACGGACGGACGCACGCACGCCCGGACAGGACGATCACTCTATGCCTCCTGCATCTAGATGCCGGGGGCATAAAAACAATAATTTATTAAGACAAAAGACTTCATTATGATTGTTTGTGAAAATTAGTAATACTTCTTTTATTCAGAAAGTCAGCGCATAGATCTATATACCATGATACATTAGAGATATATTGCACTGGAATCTGGCCCGGCTTTCACTAAACATCTCAAGTCGAGATCAGGCTTAAACTCAAAATTTCAACTTTGGATTTTTCAATCAATTTGACTGTAACTGAACTGAAACTTCAGTGCAGTGGCAATTAAATTGAGAAAGATATCTGCTGTTGAAATTTTGAATTTGAGCACAAACTCGACTAAAGATGTTTAGTGAAAGCCATGCCTGACTATAAAGTTGGTTTACCTTTGTTTCCTTCCCTATCTGCTCCTGCCTGCCAACCCAGCAATTTCTCCCTCCAGTGCAGTAGTTCTGCGTCCTACTCTGATATTTCCTGCCAAAACAGAGTCCTCTCTACGAATGAGTTTGGCTGCATGATCCACCACTATTGTTTTTGATTCTTTGAGACTAAAAAGAAAACAATATGGAGTAAATAATCAAACTTATAATCATTCAAGAATTTGGTCAAAATTTTCAAAGATAGATTATCTCCCTTGCACCATTCATTTTTAATAATAAGTGCACTATTGCTTCAAATAGCAAATTTTCAAGTTACTTTAGCAGTTACTCCTTACAGTGCAGTAAACAAGTATTGTCATATTTTGCAAAACCAAGATCAGTCTATAGGAATCTTCATTTTATCCCCAGGTAAGACAATTTAGAGAGAAAGGATTGTGTACTTCTTGTATGTAAATGTATGCTGTATCGGTCTGTGCAGGCTGTATGAAATGACACATTGGTTAAATGGAGAAAATCGAGGTTAAACTTGATCTTGTCGGTACAGCATGGTCGCCATGCTGTAGTCGCTCAGATTTGGTTGTTAATCAAGTTGTGTGGAATTCCTGTACAGTGGAAGCTGCCTTTAAAGACCGTCATGCATACAGTACATGTAGGATGTGTTGAGAGTATTTGCTTTTTGTGGATTGATACTGAATGGAACAGGCAATTGGTTCAGAATGCTCTAATGAGCATTCTGCATTGGTTGAGCGTTGCATTTAACTGGAATTCATTCCACGTGTTATTCAGTTTGACAGACAAGTGATTGAAAGGTTTCATTGTAATTAAATCAAGTTTATATGCTTATGTATTTGGTAACCATGCAGACCAAAAGGGAACATGTCTTCAATGGTTTGTTTTCAATAGAACATCAGTACTCTGTGTATGCATTGTTTTAAAGATCTGTGTTACATACAGGACCAAAACGCTTATTTTTATCAATGTTGATTATCAGAATATCACTGTTAAACTGTTAAAAGTATTTTATATCGAGGACATTAATTTATGTCGTTTTAAATCCCCTAGACTGAATTTATCATAATGCATAAAAGACTTTAATATTGTAATGTTATGCATTTAGCCTGAGCCAGGAAACAATGTTATTTTTCGTTTGTATTCTCTAATGAGTTATGAGAGACTACAACTGGTTAATAGCTTTGTTCTTTGTTTGATACCTTAATGCTTTATAGTGGTATTGTGCATCTGATTATACACATGATGTGTTGCAAGGTGTGTTGAATTTACATTCATTTTGAGTTATGAGAGACTATCAATAGTGGATTTACTTGGTTCTTTCCATTGGTACTGTCATATTTTAAAGTTGTATTGTGTTTCTGACAAAACACCTGTTGCCAGTTATTGGGCATTGTCATTCACTGTTGAGTTATGAAAGACTATCGATGGTAAATTCACTATTGTTGGAATGCTAAATTGAAACTTGAAGTGACATTGTGTTATAGACACGATGCATGATAGATTGCAAGGTGGTGTGCATGTTGTATTCACTTATGAATTATAAGAGACTGCAAAGTGCTCATTACCTTGCTGCACGTCTCATTATGCATCTTGGAATTATATATGCATCGCTGTCACATGTTAGCAAGCACCATTAAAACATTGGAAACCTGCAGTCTGTAGTAATCTTCATTTTATCTCCAGGGATCTGATGAAATACGGCGACTGGGACGAGGCTTTACATTTGGGGGCTCAAGCCGGGATTTCATCTGATCAAGGATGGCGGGACAGGAAGAAGAAGGATTACAACTGCGGGGGAAGATCTTTGGTGCCTCGCTTGACATACTGAAGGAGATCATGACCGAACAAGACATTACGGTGGTAGATATGGACACCCTCACATGTCCAGCTGCGTTGGGTTTGGTAGACAAATGGTTTCAGGAACAACTAAAAACTGAAACCACTGCAAACGTTGCTATCATAGCCCTGAAAATGAACTTTGAGGACAAAATGTCGACCAGCATCAAAGCAGAACCTAAGACACCACTCGAACCAACCAGCATCAAAATTGAATAAAAAAAATCATCATAACCAACCAAGTCTGCACCTTGGTTTAAGCCTTTAAGGAACTGAAAAATTCAGGACAAATTGACGCTAAAGCTGGAATCAGCTACATGTCGCTTCGGCGACAAATTGAGAACGCCAGAATAAAAAAATACAGTGAAGTCGACATCATAGATGCCATTATTAAGGCTATCCCCCCAACATCTGGCTTGAGGCGCTACCTCGAAGGGAAGGAGGGTCTTGACTTGACTACAGCTACTAATATTCTTCGCGCGCATTATAATGAAAAGACAGCCACTGAACTCTATAATGAACTGGGTCAGGTGGCCCAATCAAGTAAGGAGACCTCATCAGAGTTCCTGATGCGTGCGTTAGATTTAAAACAAAAGGTCCTGTTCGCCACGAAAGAGGAAAAGGACTTTGTGTACAGCGAAGACTTGGTGACCAACCTGTTTCGGCGGACTGTGCACACTGGACTTTCCAACAGCGTAATCCGACAGGAGTTTAAATCGTCATTGGAAGATGTTCACCTGAAGGATGAGGCATTAATTGAAGTCATGAACAAAATAGTCTCCCGAGAGACCGAGAGACAAACCAAGTTTGGCAAATATAGAGTGGCCGAACTTGCAGAATCTACAAAGACGACTCGAGACACAGTGCAAAGTGAAAATTCAGAACTCAAACAATTAAAAGTAGAAATGAACGAATTGAAAGAACTAATAAAGGAAAAACTGACAGTGGCAACAGTTGAGCGGGACGACGGCAAGAGGGTAACCGCATGCAAACAGTGCCAGCAGCAGGGGCTAACGAGGTGTGGACACTGCTGGAAGTGTGGCTCAAGTGAACATTTCAAACGCGGGTGCAAAACCAGTTCGGGAAACGAGCAGAGGTCACACCGAGGGGGCAGGCAGTGACTTCTGAGGATTTGCCCCAATGTATTTATTGTGGAAAAGGGAGTAACACAAGTTGTAAAGGTTGCCATGCTGCAAGCTATTGCTCTCGGGGCTGCCAAGGGTCACACTGGGCTGAACACCAGAATGTTTGCAAGACCATTGGCAGGCTTGAGAGGGATCAGCAACACGCCAATCTATTAGCCCTTAGGGGTCATGTACTAAACATAACACCGTCGGCCAAAAGAAAACTGACTGATGTAGTTGGTGAGCAGTGTATTCTAACATGTATGTTATCAGGCAAGGTACATCAGGTCTTGTGGGATACTGGCGCCCAAGTTTCGTTGATGAACGGTACATGGTTATCCCGTAACCTACCAGACCTGACAATTCAACCTATATCAAACCTTCTAGAGGGAGATTTAACCATTGTTTCGGCAAATGGTGCAACCATACCTTTTGAAGGATTTGTAGAAGTCGATTTTACTCTCAGAATTGGTAACAAGGTTGACGAAAGCAGTAATGACCACTTTTTGGTCCCATTTCTGGTTACGTCAGCTGCTGCAGCAGACAAGCCAATACTAGGTTATAATGTTATAAAAGAGCTTGGTAACATCATGAATACAACTACTTGTGTTAAATCTTTACAAAATGCTTTGTTAACAAAAGAGGAACATGACGTTGAAACCCTGGTTAGCATCATCCGGCAGGATGACTCGGAGATAGGTATAGTTAAGGTTGGCAAAAGAAAAGAGAAAATCCCGAAGGGATCTTCACAAGTGGTAAAGGCCAGAGTTTATGGTGGGCTGAATCAAGGCACAATAAATGCCATGTTTTTGCCCACTGTAGACACTGAAGCTGTTGGACTAGGGATCGAAGAGACACTTGTTACTGTGAATGGGGGTAGTTCTGCCTGGATCAGGCTAGTAATTACAAATCGCACTAGTAAAGACAGAGTTTTGCCAAAGGGCTACAGACTAGGTGTATTGGAGACACTTGAGTCTGTAGTGAGTCTGGGTTACCTCTCGGAGAACTGTACAGCTCCGGAAGCATCAGGTATGTATGGGCAAGATGATCTGTCTAGTCATGACAACCCCCCAAACAAACAGTCCGAAGAGATGTCTGACGAGAGCTGGGACCCACAGGTAAGTTTAGAAGGCTCGGGGTTGGACGAGCACCAGGTGGAAATGGTAAGACAAGTCCTAAGAGAGGAGTGCAAATCTTTTTCCCAAGATGACAATGATATTGGTTTAGCTGAAGGACTGCAGATGAGGATAGAACTAACAGATGACACCCCAGTCCAACATTCCTACAATGCCATTCCGAGACCATTGTATCAAGAGGTGAAAGACTACCTACAGGACCTGATCGGTAAGGAATGGATTCGCATATCCAAGTCTCCGTTTTCCAGCCCAGTGGTTTGTGTTCGCAAGAAAGATAAATCTCTACGGCTGTGTATTGACTTCAGGAAATTGAATGCCAAAACAGTGAAGAATGCTCAGCCTCTTCCGAGAATAGTTGATGCTTTAAATGGGCTAGGGGGTCAAAAATGGTTTTCGTTGTTGGACCAAGGGAAAGCATACCACCAAGGGTTCATCGATGAAGAGTGCAAAAAGTACACTGCCTTCGTGACCCCTTGGGGCCTTTATGAATGGAATCGTATCCCATTTGGGCTGTCAGGGGCCCCGGGAACCTTTCAGCAGTTCATGAATGAGTGTTTGGAAGGGTTACGGGACGATTGTTGCCTCCCCTATCTTGATGATGTTCTTGTTTACAGTGCCACCTTTGATGAGCATCTGGAACACTTGAGGAAGGTTTTGCAAAGGTTACGGGAAAAAGGTATAAAACTGAAGCCTCACAAATGTTTGCTGTTTCAACGCCAGGTGCGGTATTTGGGCCATCTGGTCACTGCAGAAGGCCATACAGTGGATCCCAAGGACAAAGAGGCCGTTTTACAGATGAAACAGAAAACACCGGTAACAGTTGGGGATGTAAGAAAGCTGATGGGCTTCATTGGTTATTACAGGTCTTACATTCCAGATTTCTCTCGACGTGCAAAACCCATTTATGATCTACTCAAGTGTGAAGAGCAGGGAGACGACAAGGCCAAGAAAAAGAGCAGTCGGTCCAAGAAAGTTACCAAGGGCCAAGCAGCATCCAATCAGAAGATCAGCTGGAGTGACCATCACCAGAAGATACTCGAGGAACTCGTGGATGTTCTGGTGGAACCACCTATAATGGCCTACCCACAGTTTGAGAAACCTTTCACACTGCACGTGGATGCCTGTCATGAGGGTTTAGGGGCAATTTTGTATCAACAACAAGATTCTGGAAAGCTAGGAGTGGTAGCCTATGCATCCCGCACTTTAACCCCAGCTGAGAAAAATTACCACATGCATTCTGGAAAGTTAGAATTCTTAGCTATGAAATGGGCCATTACCGATAGGTTTAGGGACTATTTGTACTACACCCCGGATTTTACAGTATACAGTGATTACAACCCACTGCAATTTATATTCACATGCCCAAAACTCGATGCGACCAGACTGCGTTGGGTGTCAGAGCTGGCCGACTTTAAATTCAAGGTCTGCTACAAGCCAGGGCCGAGTAACAGAGATGCAGATGGGCTCAGTCGGATGCCTCTAGACATTGAGAAGATGATGTCGGACTGTACAGAGGAAGTCTCGCTTGATGCTGTCCAGACGTCTTTCGACGAAAGTCGATCTGGTGATCATGATATCCCCAGAATAGCAGTGTTAGCAGAGTACGCTAAGGCTGTAGAAAACTGTGTCAATAGAGATCCATTTGTGAATGCACAAGACATGCAGAAGGCACAGAAGCAAGACCCGATCATTGGAAGTGTGTATGATCTCATAGAGCGTGGACGGTGTCCTACAAGCACAGAAAGAAAGGCACTCGAGTCGGATAGCCGATTGTTACTGAGACAGTGGGACAAACTTTTCATCGATCACCAGGGTCTATTGAAACGGAAGGTGAATGATCCATGGGATGGACATGCTGAGCAGCTTGTACTACCGTTGGAGTTTCGCAATAAAGTCTACCAAGAGTTGCACACTGACATGGGCCATTTGGGTGTAGATCGTGTTGTTAGTTTAGCACGTGAAAGATTCTACTGGCCTAGACTAGCAACAGATATAACAACATTCATCACCCACAAGTGCAGCTGTATTAAGGACAAGAAACCCCAACGGCATGCCAAGGCCCCTATGGTGTCTATTGGGACCTCAGCTCCCATGGAATTGGTGTCCATCGACTATCTACATCTTGAACGTGCAAAGGGCGGTTTTGAATATATCCTAGTGGTGATGGACCATTATACCAAATACGCACAAGCCTATGCGACGCGGAACAAATCGAGCAAGGCTGCCGCCGAAAAGATATACAACGACTTTGTCCTCCGTTTCGGATTTCCCCACAGATTACACCACGACCAAGGTGGCGAATTTGAAAGCAAACTTTTCTATGAGCTGCAGAAACGCTGTGGGATAACTCCATCCAGAACAACACCTTACCATCCAGAAGGCAACGGTCAAGTTGAAAGATTCAATCGAACTTTGCTTAGTATGCTCAGGACACTGCCTAAAGAGGATAAGAGCGACTGGAAAGCACATCTCAACAAAGTCGTACACACCTACAATTGTTCCAGAAGCGATGCCACTGGGTTCTCCCCATTTTACCTGATGTTTGGGCGGCATCCTAGATTATCTGTCGACCTGGCATTTGGCCTTAATCGTGGACAAGAGAAACCTATATCACACATCGAGTATGTCAACACATGGACTAAAAAAATGGAACAGGCCTACAAGCTGGCATCTAAGAACATGAACAAAAAAATGTTTGAGAGAAACAAAGTGAATTATGACGCAGGCTCAACGAGTCCAGTGATGAGAGAGGGAGACTGTGTGTTGGTAAGGAACATATCTGAGAGAGGGGGCCCAGGCAAACTCCGTTCCTATTGGGAGCAAGACATTCACATAGTTGTCCGTCGTGTCAAGGATTCTCCAGTGTACGAGGTAAAGCGAGAGGACGGCATGGGAAACGTGCATACTCTACATCGCAACATGCTGATGCAATGTGAAAGCCTCCCGATGATGGAGAAGCAATCGAGGAAGAGAATCAAAAGGACAAAGAAAAAGAAGCTACCGATTGTCCAGGACAGTGACGACTCAAGTGATTCAGATGTCGGGATGGTCTTCTGGACTTCAGACCTGGATCCATTAGCAGAACCATTTGTGCCCCAGACGGAGGATTTGCAGGATGATGAAAGCTCAGACGACTCGAGAAGTTTAGTGGAATCGGTGTTTGACGAGGTAAGTGAACTAGAGAGTTCTGAACAGCCTGACGAAGAGACCGATTTGAGTTCATCATCTGACTCTGACGATTCGAGGGAGCTAGTGAGTAGACCTACACGAACATGTGGAGCTCCTCGAAGGTTAACTTACGACACCATGGGAAACCCAAGCTATGTTGGGCAGATGGTGGCAGGTATAGTAAACTAGGTACTACAGGGCAAAGAAAAATAAATTTACAGCGACAGAGACTAAGAAGGTATGTTGGTAAGGGACTCAAAAGTAAGATGACATGAAGTACAGGGTCATTGGGTGGGAGTCATAAGGGGACTGACTACCTTCCAGTCTAGCTTTCTTCGTAGGTGTTGAGATGATGCTCACCAGGGTTTAAACACATTAGTGTTTAGATGTTGATCAAAAGAATGGCCATCTTAAGATTTTCATCATATGTGTAGGGATATCCCCTTGATTGGTGTCATAGTTTCATACTTGTTGTTTGAAAGCTAAAAGGGCTAAGAAATTTAAGGTTTTTCTTTTGTAGTATAACAACACAGTCAACAGGAGTTTTCTATTAGATAAGGTATTTAATAGAAGGATCATCTTGATTGGACACAGGTTGATTGAGGTGCATTGTATAATAAGCTCCTTCAACCTACTTCCAGACAAGGTACAAGTAGAGGGTTATTTTTTTTATTCTAGTCAATTTCTTTGTGAACTAGTCATAATATTTTGTCATAATATTTTCATGTGTAATGCATAATAGTTGAAATGTCGGGACGACATTTTTCAAAGAGGGGGAGAATGTGGAGAGTCTGCAGGTACCCCTATATTTTTCGGTACGGACCCGTATTTTAACCCCGTTTGTTTATCGCGGGAATTTTCATTCGAAGCACTTCGGACTTTATCGACCAATCTCTATTGATCGATATCGGTGTGCGCGACGCTTATTAGAAAACTGTACTAAAATCGGGATCCACTGGGAGCTCGCTGTCACATGTTAGCGAGCACCATTAAAACATTGGAAACCTGCAGTCTGTAGTAATCTTCATTTTATCCCCAGGGATCTGGTGAAATAAGGCGACTGGGACAAGGCTTTACATTTCATGATTATGAAATCTATGTGTTTTGGTTTAGGTTAGCAAAGGTTGTTTGAATCTGTTGTTAGTATGCAGATTGATGACAACCCTTTAATCTATGTGCTAAAATAAGACCCACACATCCACACACAAGAAACAAATTGGATGTAGTAAAGGATTAATATCTAGGCAAAAGGGAAATGCCATTGCAATGGTATTATATTGGTGTCTTTTGCAAACAGTGTAAACCAATATCACACACACTCCTCAATAGCAATGTTTGCCTGTAGGACCTGTCTGATCAGGGTCTACTCTAATTGCTTATGGAAGCTTTCTTTCATGTTTATATCAACTTGTAACGAGCAAATGCTCCATTTCCCACAATGTTTTTTTCAAATGTCATCTGCTACATAGATACTAAAAGGTGCTTTGTGGAGTAAAGGGTCAATACTTAGGATAGTAGGATTATTTTAAGCCTTGGCTTGCTGAATATTCATATTAAACCATTAGACCCCCTGTCCCTTTACTCTATATGCTAATTTTAGACTTGTCCACAAGGAAAGAATCTGATGAAAAGGAAAAATATAAATTTGGTTATACTGTAAATGGCTTTGAAAACATTGTGAGCAATGAAGCATTTGCTCATTATGAGCAAATGTTTCATTGCTCACAATGTTTTTAAAAGTCATCTGCTACAGTGGCGCCAAAGGTGATAAATGTAATGAGTAAATGGTTAATAAAGTAAATATCCATGAGCAAAAGAAGTTATACTGCATATGGCTTTGAAAAGTTTGCAATATTTCCTTAGAAAACTTACAGAGACAAGTTTGAAACAATGTTTATTGCCCTGTACGTATCCACCAGCCCAAATAAATGTATTAGTCTTCAAAACATAAGAGGGAGTTGGGTAACTAGTTCTACACGGCTATTCTTTTTAACAAAAAAAAATCACCCTGCTGACTACTTTGAGTAATTTCAGTATGTGATCTCTATTTTGGTGGTTTTAGGTTCTGAGGAAATGTTGCTTCTGGCCAGACGTACAGATTTGCGCAGGATTTCACTGGACACACCAGACTTCACGGACATTGTCCTGCAAATTGACCACATCAAGCACGCCATTGCTGTCGACTACGACCCTGTGGAGGGCTATGTTTACTGGACCGATGACCAGGTCCGGACGATCAGGAGGGCACTCCTCAATGGCTCAAGTAAGTCCCACTGCTATTCCTTTTCTCCATAATGCTAATATTTAGATTTTGACACAACAAAAGAACCTGATGGAAAGGATAAGTATTTAAACAAAAAGAAAATGTCACTTTTTATCCCTTTCCTCCACAAGCTATTTTTAGACTAACCCACAAGGAAATTATCTGATCATGCAAGATATGAAAATCTAGTCTAAAAGAAAAGTACCATTTTTGAATAGCATTGAATTCATTGTAGATGATTCTAATGAATGGTCACAGCATACGGTTTTGTTGAGAAATAAAGATTTTAGAAATATGGATCCACACCTCATCTGTATAAGCAATGACTAACAAGGTGAATATTTTGCTTGTTTAGAAGAGGAGGTGCTGATCGAGACAGAGGTGGACCAGCCTGACGGGATCGCCGTGGACTGGATAGGCCGCAACCTGTACTGGACGGACACGGGAACAGACAGGATAGAGGTGGCCAGACTCAACGGCACGTCCAGGAAGGTCCTGATCTCGGAAAACTTGGACGAGCCCCGGGCGCTGTGGCTGGACCCGGAGCACGGGTATGTAAACTTGGGTCTTCTCTGAGAAATAAAATGACGTAGATCTGGTTGCATATTTCATTTGCAAACAGTGTAGACCCAGATCAAAGGGCTCCTGTAGGAGCCCTCTGATCAGGTGCTGCACTGTTTGCAATAGAATATAATATATCACTAGAAATGGACATTAAAAAGAACAGATAAGCCAGTGGATGCCTCTCTCGCAGGATGCTCTATTTTCGGCAATGCTTTCAAAGACATTTTAAATTGGTGTTTTCCTTCCTCCAATATAATCTTCCTATTTTTTCATATATAGACCTACTTTCAATGTGAATACGTCTAAAAT